>OY757907.1:136661688-136756688 GCA_963585895.1 Sepioteuthis lessoniana | reverse complement strand
AACCAATCTACATCATAGATTCAGACAATCCATCGAATTTTAGTAGTTGTTACAACAAAAAACCTCGTGGAAACACTTTTATTTGTAGATTTCTTTATACACAGAGAGAAGATGGAGCAAATACTTCTAGCAAATGGTCTCCCCAAAGAAACCGTCGCAGCTATGATGATGCTCAATAAAAACAAGAAAGTAAAAGTTTGCCCACCAATTAGAGACACAGACTTCTTTGACATTGTTGCTGGTGTTCTGCAAGGGGACACATTACCCCCATATCTGTTCATAATCTGCTTAGACTACGATAGATCTAATGAAAGAAAATAGTTTTATACTAAAAAAGGCAAAAAGCAGACAATACCCCGCACAAACTATTACGGACGCAGACTACGCAGATGACATAGCGCTTCTTGCAAATTCTCCTACCAAAGCCGAACTCCAGCTGCATAGTCTGGAGCAGGCAGCAGGTGGTATTAGCCTCCATGTGACTGCAGACAAAATGGAGTACATGTGCTTAATAAAAAAAAACATCTCCTCTCTAAATGGTGACTCTCTGAAACAAGTGGACAGGTTCACGCATTTCGGAAGCAGCGTCTCATCTACAGAAAATGGCATCAATGAGCGATTAGAGAAAGCATGGTTTGCTATTGATAGGTTGCCGATTATATGGAAATCAAACCTATCCGATAAAATCAAACGCATTTTTCCAAGCAGCGGTCGTGTCGATTCTACTGCATGAATGCACCACATGGACGCTGGCAAAGCTTGACGGAAACTGTACAAGAATACTTCAAGTTATATTGAACAAATCCAGGAAGCAACATCCTGTAAAGCAGCAGCAGTACGCCCTCCTACCTCCCATCTCAAAAACTATCAAAATAAGACGGAAAGACACGCGAAACACTGCTGGCGAAGCAAGAAGGATGACCTCATAAACGACGTGTTCCTATTGACCCCTTCACACGGACGTGCAAGTGTTAGACGACCATCTTGAACCTATCTACAACAACTCTGTACGGACACAGAATGTCGTCTAGAGGACCTGCCGGAAGCGATGGATGATAGAGACAAATTGGGTGAGAGCCAGGGAGATCCGGGCTAGCAGCATAACATGATTATGTATTACGGTATTGTCAACATCCAAAGTGTCATTTTTGCACTATGTTTGAGAAGACACGCATCGATGTTTAATAATCAGTTTTTTACTTGTTAGTGCAATCAGTCAACTGTAGCACGTCTTTTGAATACTTTTAGTAAATTCAGAAATTAAAATCCAAGTGAACTTATAGAAAGAAATATTGAATAGCGTTTAAACATTTTTCTCTTTTGGCTCAAGAGAAAAAACATCCTTTCATGACACGATAGTCATTAGCGATGAACAGTTGATTTATTACGAGAATCAAATTACTGAAAATCTTGTCAAGATTGAGGACATGTTTCAATGTGCTAACTTAAACAGAATCTATTTGGGGACATATTTCTGGTGATTTTGCTGCATAGCAACGGCTGTTGATTTGTAGCCAATAAGGGTAAACAAACAACCACTGAGCTCATCTGAGAAGTTCCTCTACATAGAGTGTGTATTCTTTAGACTCATTTTGCTTAATGCTTTTGTCTTCTTTGGTAAGCAGTGCCTAAAATTTAAGAAATAGAAAAAGTTCTCAAAGTATTACTATAATTATAACAGCAATCGTTTATTTATGATAAACTACACACGTAATGTAATCTCTTAGCGGGTAAAAACTTTTTAAAAATCCCGGGGGAATATTCTGATGTCAGAATTATGAGTCTTTGATTTATTTTTAATGAACTTAATTATTATCCACTGTTATTTTGACTTCGGCTCTCCATAAATCATTCACTATTATTAATATACAAAGTAAAAGTAAAGTTGGCG
Source organism: Sepioteuthis lessoniana (assembly GCA_963585895.1). Lineage (NCBI taxonomy): Eukaryota > Metazoa > Mollusca > Cephalopoda > Myopsida > Loliginidae > Sepioteuthis > Sepioteuthis lessoniana. Next base: position 136,754,797 of record OY757907.1, on the reverse strand, counting down.
ACCTTAGTCGAGAGTGAAAAGGGATTAATATATGTATTATTTTTAAATTCATTTGAGAATTCTTCACACCAGCGTTAGCTGATGGTTTTCCCCAAGAGTTTGCGGGACAGCAAGTTTCCTCACGTCTCCAGGACTCTTCTTAGTATTCTGGCCGATTTCAACAATGTTGTAGTTTGGATGGTCTCCGCTCGTCTTCCAGTCCCTGTACCAAACCTTTCGTGACTGTACCGAGTGTGCCAATTACAATTAGTATCACCGTCACTTCCATTATTATTATTATTATTATTATTTTAGTCCTGACGAATTTTTCACGCTATAGTAAGTTGATGGTATTTCACTGGAGTCTGAGTAACAGCAAGTCTCAGGCCGATCTCAACAATACTATAGTTTAGATGCTCTCAGCTCGTCCTCCGATTTCCCACGATCCAGTCCTCTTACTAAGTCTTTTGAGATCGTTCCGAGCGCATTAATTATAACTGGTATCAGCGTCACCTTCTGTTTTTTGTTGACTATCACTAGGTTTGGTCGTCTGGATGAGATTGGGTGATCTGTTTGTATCTCAAAATCCCAGAGAAGTGTTTGTATCTCATTTTCCAGAACTGATTCTGGTTTGTGCATATACCATTTGTTCGTGGAGTCAAATTATAATTCCTTGCGCAGTTCCCAGTGGATCAGCTTCTTCACCCAGTCATGTCTAGTCTTATACTCTTTTTGCACTAGTTTGCAGCATTCGCTTATAATATGATAAATCGTTTTGTTTCTATCATCACATAACCTACACTTGCTTATCAGTTGCGTATTATCTATTTTAGCTTTAACATAGTTGGTCTTTATGGTCTTGTTTTGATATGTTATTAAAGGAAAATTCTGTTGCAGTAAGGGTTTCACTTTTGTACGCATGTTCAGGTCTCCTCGTTTGAAATTTCGTCAGTTTATCGCTTGAAATATCCATTCAGTTATTTTTCTTCCAATTTTTGTTTCTTAGTTGTTGCTGTTCTGTTAATCTTAATGATTTTTGTGGTGTTTCTATTTGCTGTAACTTGTCTCTCTGGTGTCGTTTTAGTGTAGTCTTCAAGTCTTCGTATTGGTGCATCTACGCTGTAATTTTTCGTATTGATGCAACTATATTATCAGTGCTGTTTCTGGTGGCTGTAATGAGTCTCTCTGGTGTCGTTTAAGTGTAGTCTTCAAGTCTTCGTATTGGTGCATCAACGCTATCTTTAATGCTGGTGTGTCTTCTTCCTCCTTCTTTTCTTGACGGATATTGTCTATTTATGTCATCTCTCGGATGCCTTATGCATCGCTATTCTTTCTTGTCTTCAGGTTGATTTATTGACGTTCTTCCTATGTCCATTTCAAGAATGATCCCGAGTATCTTTCAAGAGTGAATGACCCAGTGTTTATCCCTTTGATGAGATAACTGCTGCAGAGATTGGTTTCGAGAAGCTTTCTCTTTCGTCTGATATACTCTTTTCTAATTTTTTCTTTTATCTGCAGTTTTTTGATGGTATCTGCTTCCAATATCCCCAAGTATTGATAATTTTCCTTTTCTCCTAGCATCTTGTTTTTTTTTCTTAATTTGGTAGTTCTATTCTAACCATAATTTGTCTTTTTCCACTTATTATTAGCATGGCACATTTTTCTCTGCCAAATTCCATCCCTATATCCTGACTGTGTATACTTATTGTTTGTATTAGGGTCTCCATTATTATTATTATTATTATTATTATTATTATTATTATTATTATTATCTTACAGGTGATGTCTCCGAAGGTTTACAGTAGCGAATTACTACATCTCGTTATGAAGCACTGACCAAGATTCCATGCTAAAATATATCTTACAGGTAATGTTTGTTCTCTGAGATTCTTCTAATGAACGCGAAAATTTTTTACATCTTTCTTTGTAAAGAAAAATGATATTAATCGTTCTTCTTCATCAGATTTGTTTAAATCGATTTTAACAAATGCTATTTAAATATAGCTTGTTTTCCCTTTGAATTATAACTTTTTATGAAAAAACTAAGCGAGAAAGATTAATGCGAAAACTTTTTAAAGAATGTATAGGAGACATAAAGTATTGTCCTTATTTTTAATAGTTTTTATTTTATTTTATTTTATTTTAGTCACGGCCCTGGGTCGTTTTTAAAATCTATGTCTGCTAAAAAAGCAGCAGAAGTCAGAAATTAGGGTAAAATTCACTTATAAAAATACTTTATTTTATATTCATGACCTATTTTATTTAAGAGATATTATATTCCATAATTAGTTCAAAGAAAATTCTTTTTAAGTAAAAGGTCATAAAATTTTTAAAATGTGAATAACTTTCGGTCTAGTTTACACACACACACACACACACACACACACACACACACACACATATATATATATATATATATATATATATACGATGTTCAAATTATAAGATAGAACAAAATAAACTAAGACTATTTACGACTCTGATTTCCACGTACGTGATTATCAGGTGACCTTGTGTCCCTCATCTGATGTATACACACACACACACATACACACACACACACACATTTATATATATATATATGTGTGTGTGTGTGTGTGTGTGTGTGTGTGTGTGTGTGTGTGTGAGACAGAGTGTGTGTTTGCACGCGTGCACGTGTGTGTGGGTGTATGTCTCATTCTAAATATTAACTCACTATTATCTACATAGTCTTCCTCAGGCAAAACTTTTAATTACAATGTGATAAATTGTGAGTTAATATTTCAATATTCTTGTTCTCATTATAAGCCCGTCTTTGTATATTTAGCAATTTTATGTTTTTTTAACTGCTAAAATATTTTTAGTGATGATATATATATATATATATATATATATATATATATATATATAGAGAGAGAGAGAGAGAGAGAGAGAGAGAGAGAGCGACAGAAATATCTCCCCCATTTTAAACTGCACCTGTGTGGTGCAAGTGAACTTAGGCATAAGGATGGTAGCGCTATCTAGGAAATCTTATTGTTTTTTTTAAGATATAATCCGTAACAATCATAGATTGGACCAGCCATGTTTTTAAAGTTTGATAAAACGGCCTAAGTAAATGATATCAAGAAAAAATATTTTAGCTTTTTAAATAAAGGGTTACAGTTTTCATTTATCGATTAATCAATGGTTCTAAGATATTCTATCCATAACTTGATCATTCCAATATAACGTAAAATGAGTATGAAAAGTTCTTTGTGTAGCAAATACAGATTTACAAGTCTTAAAACATTTCAACAGCAAGTGCACAGTGTGCACTAGTCCTTATCATGATCGTAACTGATAGCATTTTAAAAAAATGACATTAGCTTGGTAGGGCAAGAATTACTACTTGCATAAGTTCATTTGCTTCAAGTGACAGTTTAAAATGTGGGAGGTATTTCTATTGGACCGTTTATATACATACATACATACATACTAACACACACACACATACACACGCGTGTGTGTGTATGTATGCGTGTGTGTGAGTTGCTTTGATATTGTTTATTTGTTCTAATTTTATTTCAGTTTTTACAACCCTGGTAGTCATGTCACTTAATTCTAATACAATATATATATACCAGGCCATTGGCATTATCGTTAGAGTTTTTACCAATGGTCCGGGAGACCGGAGTTCAATCCCAGGTCGAGTCATACCAAAGACTAAAAAATGGTACTAGATGCTGCTTTGCTTAACACTGAGCCTTATAATGTAAAGTGGAGCAATCCAGGGAATAGAGTAGCACCCTCCTCTACACCTAAGTGTAGTAGCTATTGAAAGGGGAGCCTTCTGGTCGCCCTCGACTACGGTCACCAACTTATATATATGCATAAGATGCTTAAGAAGATAGCTTCGTTTGATACAGTTAGAGTAATAATTTCATATCCCACTCACTCCTTGATCATCAAATGTATCTGATTACTATTTAGAATTTGATCCTCACTGAGTGCTTTGTTCCGGTGGCATCATACCATACTATGTTATACTTAGAAAATATCTCAGAAAATCTGAACCTGGAGCAATGATTAGTAAACTTATTTCATATGCAATTGATACTGTCATGGCTCCGGTCTTCATTCGGCATTCTATAATGTACTGGACTATTCTAAGTATATTAAACACTTTGGGTGCTTTTACATGCATCAGTAGTTAATATGCTTGTCTTGCATATCATCTCATCGATATTATAATTAGTTTTATGCTAAACGGGTGCCTAACATTTGTGGCATTGAGAAAGATTAAACTGAACTTAGCATCAACAGAGGGTCGGAATCCGAAATAAATAAGTATGGTTTCTGGCTTGTCTTCAATAATTAGGTCATCATAGTCTGTTGATTTCAATATGGGAGCACTCAGCTAAGGAAAAACTGATTATTATTTGTACGAATTGAGATTGCTAACTCTGTTTACAGAATGCACATAATCTATATAGTTGTATGCTAACCTTGGGTTAGTCTATCAAAGAACTAAAATGTTTGAGCACATAGTGAGAATCGAATTCACACCATTAGTAAAAATCTATAACACTAGCTTAACTGAATATTGCGCAGCAGTAAATGCTTAATAATCCAACCCCTCCACGAGAAGCAGAAAGAGAAACAAGGTCAATTTTTAAGTAGAGTAAAGCTGATTTGAATTCAGTTTACCTTCTCCAAGATTGGTTGCCTAAATAAAGCTAAAGAACCTAGTCTTCCCTACTATTTACTTATAATTAGAAGGAAAATATATGGATTCGGGAAGTTCCTAAAGGCATTAATGCGAAGTGAAAATCAAACAGTTTTGTCCAGGATTTGAACTCGGTTCGTCCATTTCATTCGCTACGACTATAACCGTTACGCAGAGTGCGCCTATGATAGATGCCTATGTTGCTATTATTTTTTTGATTTTACACAGTGTGACGAAGAAACAATAAAAATCGATTTCCGTTGAAAATTAAACGCAGTATTAATAGCCGGTAAAAAAAAACAAAAAAAAATATTTACTGACAACTGCTCTTAGGCAGGCGCCTTTGATGATTGCGGAAATAAAGAAATGAGGCATCGATAAAGATGTTTATTAGAAAATAAATAAAATGTCCCAACATTAACACATTAAAGTTATATTCTATTTTATTCTGTTATATTCTGGTCACATTCTCGAGGTCAAAATCAGAAATGAACTTTTTTGAACGTATTTACTGAATAAAGACAGTAAAAAGCAATTAGAGATTATACACATTTATTTCTTTTTTTATACGGCAGACGCGAGAGGACAAGTGTCCTTTGTCGTTTTATTTCATATCCTGTTTAAAAAATATTTCGGGAACAAAATCATGAATTGTCTGTCTTCATTCTTCCAAAACAAAGAAGAAATTCAGAAAAAATACTAAAAAGGTCGTGTCATCTACCATATATAAGTATGCATATATATATATATATATATATATATATATATGTGTGTGTGTGTGTGTGTGTGTGTGTGTGTGTGTGTGGTACAATACAAACTTTCTACATATATCAAGAGCAAGGTCATTAGTTGACGTTTTCATTCTTTCACGACACTGAACAAATTCCCGCACACTAAAGAGGATATATATATATATATATATATATATATATATATATATATATATATATATATATATATATATATATATATATATATATAGGGGTATGTGTGTGTAAGTGTGTATTGTTAGCAAAAATATATGGTTATATGCCAATCGCTCTTACCCTCTATGTATCATTTTCTATATATATGTTTGTATGCTCGTTTGCTCCCCCCACCACATATATATATATATATATATATATATATATATATATATATATATATATATATATATATGTATATATATATATATATATATACGGGGGTGTAGTCCCAAATAACCGAACTTATTTACTCATCTCCATTCAGAACTTTATAAAGAACGTATGGATCAAATCGTGACACACATTCAAATGATTGTTGTTGATTTTGTTGTTGTTGTTTTATGTTTTTGTTGTTGTTTTATGTTTTTTGCTTTACTTTCTTTTCTTTAATGCTCAGAGAGCAAACGTGGCCCGAATTTTACGGAAATTTGTTCCATTTTCAAATCGTTGACATGAATTCCAAGATAAACCATTTACCTCAGATATTTCAGCTATTCTAACTTAGACTATTAACTTACTATTACTGATAGTGAGCACATTTTTATTTATAAATACAGAAAGCAGCAATATATATATATATATATATATATATATATATATATATCGGGTTGCTTACTTTATCATCTGTTCCTTCGCCAATTTAAGTACTGAACTCTTTGAAGTATCTTTTACGTATATAAGTGTACACACACACACACACACACACACTGTGGGTGCCTTGTGCGGTGTAATGGTTAGCAAACTAGACTGACAGATCATTACTAGTTAGTTCGAGTGTCAGTGAGTGCCACATACAACCGATTTTCTGCTACAACAAAGCTAAGCTTGGTAAATAATTATATATAGTTTGAAGTAACTAGCAGACACACACACACATACATCTGAGTAAACATATTTGTATATATGTATATATATATATGTAACCGCAATTAGTATATATATATATATATATATATATATATATATATATATATATATATATATATATATATAGGTATTCTTCAATCCAGTCAGTCCGGAGTAGGGAACAATTCCCTCAGGACAATTAAATTATTTAAAATTTGAATATTTGAATATTCCTGGTAAATGCTCAATAAAAATGATATCACAGAACAAATATTCTTTCAAGAAAAAAACAAAATTCGGTCATATTAGGATTATAAATTCATTTCCATCCAGCTAAAATCATTGATATGAATCAACATCTCCAAAAAATTCAACAGGACTTCTTCAGATCCAACATGGAGATTATATATATATATATATATATATATATATATATATATATATATATATATATATACTAAACCCTTGAATATGCATATTTATCTATACTCAAATCTTCCCACGTATTATGAGCTATACCATTAAACAAAGAAACCAAACCAAACCGAGGCTTTTTAAATTTACTACGAATCAGATTGTAATAGAGAAATATTATTTGCACTTTAAACTGTACACGGTGCTCCAAATAATATATAGGAGACTTAGAATGATCCTTCAACTTTAGAATAAGCCATTATAGATATAGAATTAAATCCCTGCTTTAGAATAAACGCCACCAAGTGAAACTCTATTTCCGCCAGACAGACGACGACTTTAACAGAGACGCTAAATTCACTATAATAAATAATATTGACAAACTATCAAACTCTAAATCATTTCAAGAAACCCTTGAAAAGAAAAGGATATTACGTCAAGAACGCCAAAGGACTTCAAGTAAGTAAAGTTGGCGACCGTAGTCGAGGGTGACCAGAAGGCTCCCTTTTCAATAGCTACTACACCGAGGTGTAGGGGAGGGTGCTACTCCTTTCCCTGGACTGCTCCACTTTACCCTTGATACGTACCTTATATTGTTGAGTGTTAAGCAAGGAGGTATCAAGTACCATTTTTAAAGTCTTTGGTATGACGCCACCTGGGACTGAACTAAGGTCTCCCGGACCATTGGCGAACACTCTACTCACACATTCATTATTCATAAACTTTCACTTAAAATACTAAAATGTTTATTGTTTAAATGTATTTCTCAAAATCAATTGATTTTTTAATGATTTTCCTTCTCAAGGATAGCTTCATAAAAAAATGTTTGATTTCTTTCATTTGAAAAAGTTTTTGGACAAGTAAAATTCTCATTATCAGATGAAATATCGTTAAAATGTGTTAAAAAAATCACCTGACGATGGCCTCAGGCTGAAACTAGTCTAGGTTAAGAAATTTATAGATTTCTTTAACAACGTTTATATGTCTATTTTTTCATTAGCTTTACCTCTCTCTCTCTCTCTCTCTCTCTCTCTCTCTCTCTTAATTATATATATACATATGTGTATATTGTAGAGTAATGATGAAAAAATCATTTTTTCAATATATACTCCTCCCTTGTCAATGACCTTACCCAACATTTCTACATTTCCCATTTAAATCAAAAACAGATTTAAGACTTAAGATAAAAATCAATCAGTGATTCAACCAGATTATATCAAGCTATATGATAATAATAATAATAATAATAATAATAATAATAATAATAATAATAATAATAATAATAATAATAATAATAATAATAAAAATTATAACACTATCAGCAGATGTGAAAAAATTTAAGGAGTAAATAATAATAATAATAATAATCCTAACAGGGAGAAGATTTATTACTCGCTAATAAGCCGCGAACTTTTTTCCCAAAGAACTGAAAGAGGTGCCTCAAGGGAACAAGAGAAACAAATGATCTATTTTACATTGATCAATTCATTCTCAAAGAGAGCAAACCGAAAAATAAAAATGTAGTAATCGCGTGGATTGACAACAAAAATACCTACGATATGGTCCAGAAAGTTTGTCTAAAAATGTATCAGATATCCGAAAAAATCATTAAGTTCACCATGGAAGTCATTAAAAATTGAAAAGGGGAATTGACCGTTGACTTTAGCGGAGGTGAAAATCCAGAGAAGTATCTTCCAGGGTGATGCACTTTTACCATTACTATTTGTAACAGCGATGATGCTACGCAGTCAACAACTAAGAAAGTATGCATGGGGCTACAAACTTACAAAATCACAAGAAAAGATTAACAATCTACATGGACAACATGAAGCTGTTTGCAAAAAATGAAAAAAGAAGTGGGGACTCTAATACAAACAATAAGAATATACAATCAGATTTGATGAATGAAATTCGGAATAAAAAAAATGTGCCATGCTAATAATGAGAAACGAAAAAGAAAAATAACGGAAAGTAAGAATCAGGAAGCTGGGAGAAAAAAGAAAATCACCAGTACTTAGGAATATTGGAAGCAACACACCATTAAACAAATTTCGATAAAAGAAAAAAAATGAGAAAAGAATATATCAGACGAAAGAGAAAGCTTCTCGGAACCAAGCTTTGCAGCAGGTATCTCATCAAAGAGATAAATACCTGGACTGTTTCTCTTGTAAAATATTCGGGATCATTCTTGAAATGGACACGGGAAGAAATTCGACAAATGGACCAAAGGACAAGAAAATAGATGACGATAGACAAGGCCTTACATCCGTGAAATGACATAAACAGACGATATATGTCAAGAAAAAAATGAGGAAACAAATTCGTCTGCATTAAAGATAGCGTGGATGCATTTGTTCGAGGACTCAGACTACACAAAAAAAAAGACCGAAGAAAGACTCATTACAGCCAGCAGAAACAACACTGATAACATAGTTGCACCAATACGAAAAATCACAGCGTAAATGCACCAATATGAAGACTTGAAGATTACACAAAAACGACACCAGAGAGACTCATTACAGTCACCAGAAAAAAACACTGATAAAATAGATACACTAATACGAAAAATCACAGCGTAGATACACCAATACGAAGACTTAAAGACTACACAAAGATCGAAGAAAGACTCATTACAGTCACCAGAAACAGCACAGAGATCTTAAAGATCAAGCGAACAACAATAACTGGGAAACAGAAATGGGAAGAAAACTAAATGTATAAATATTTCAAGCGATAAACTGATGAAATCTCACACGAGGAGACCTGAACATGGCTACGAAAGGGCAACAAGAAGAGATAACCTGAGTCTCTTCTAGTAACAGCTCAAAACAACACCATAAGTTAAAACAAAAAAATATTAGACGCAATAGAATTGCAAGTGTAGGTTATGTGGTGATAGAGACGAAACGATTAATTACATAATAAGCGAATACAACAAAATAGCGCTAAAAGAGTACAAGACAAGGCAAGACTGGGTGGATAAGATGATCCACTGAGAATTATGCAAAAAATTATGATTGACTGTACGAACAAATGGTATATGCTTAAATCAGAATCAGTTCTGGAGAATGAGCTACACAAACTTCAATGAGATTTTGAGATACAAACAGATTCCCTAATCCCAGCAAGAAAATCAGACCTCATGATAGTTTTAAAAAAACCCAAAAAAAACAGAGAACCTGTCGAATAGTGGACTTTGCCATTCCGGTAGACCACTGAGTGAAAAAAAAAAAAAAAAAAAAAAAAAAAAAAGAAAACGAAAAAAAACACAAGTATTTAAACTTTGCTAGAGAATTAAAAAAGTTATGGAACATGAAAATAACGGTGATATCAATTATAATTGATCAGCACGGAACGGTCTCAAAAGGTTTGGTAAGGGGACTGTAAGAGATTGGAATCGGAGGACAATCTGAGACTATCCAAACTACAGCATTATTAAAATCGACCAGAATACTGAGAAGATTCCTGGAGACGTGAAGAGACTTGCTATCTCTCAGACTCCAGTGAAAGATGGTGGGAAAAACTCGCAAAGTGTAATAATAATGATTTTTATACGAGACTTTGAGATGCAAATGGTTCATACAATCCAAGCCGTGAGAGCAGACCTAAGGAGGTGTCCCCGTGGTGTAATGGTTAAAGCGATGGACTGCGGAATCGTAGTAAACGAGTTCGTACTCCAGTCGCGCTATTACGTTCACTTTCGGGCAAATACCCTTGGGAAAGGTATGAACCCCTTTATCCTCCCAACTATGGGTTAAATAGTACCACTACTGTTCTTCTAGGAGAATAGCTTTGACATTAAATAACTTCCAATCAAATAACGGACAATCGAGTGAAAAGATGAACGAATACTTGTACCTTGCCAGAGACCTTGAAAGTGAAGGTGAAACCAATTGTAGTTGGAGCCCTTTGAACGGTCGCTAGGGGTCTGGATAAGAGACTGGGGAATAAGAGATAAGAGGAAGAATTGAGACCATTCAGACCACAACACCGTCAAGGTCAACAAGAAAAAAAGAGTCCAAGCGACTCGCGGCAACTTGCTATATCTCAGACTTCAGTGAAAAGCCAACATTTAAAACTGGTTTGAAAAACTCGTAAGGAGTCAAATAATATTATCCGAACATATAAATCTGTTAGAATTATTGATTCAGTTTCTTTTATTTTGATGGTAGTCAACATTTTGGAGAATTTGACAATGAAACCGGAAATTATATCCACCAAAAGTATATGCGTGGTATTTTGTTGCTTGTTCTTATCACGCGTACACACTAAAATTTTTGTTCACAAAAGGTGATGCATACGTGCATGTGTGTATGCATGTGTGTATGTGTGTGTGTATGAGCTGGGGGTCAATATGTTGTAGTCTTTGTTCAGTCTCCAACTCACCTCTGACACATAACCCTTTCGTAACCCTTTCGCAACCATTTCGAATAAAGTGTGAGAGGTACATTTTTCTAGAGAACTGTGTCCGTTCATCATTATTGTGTTGACTATGTTTCTGCATGCATATGATCATGTTACATGCGTGTGCGTGTGCGTGTGTTTTCTGGATAAAATAAGAGAGTGAGCCGTGTGTACTCACGTGACGTACACGTGTCTGGGCGCGCGCCTCTGAAAATTACCGTGTATTTCGGGTGTCTTATTGCAGCACATTAGAACAGCCATACTGACATAAGTCGACCATAAAAAACAACATTCATAAAAAGAAAAAGAAAAAAGGAAAACCGCAAAAAAGTACATATGAAACTTAAGTCTTATAGACCAAAACTAAAATTCCCACTTCGTCCCATTTTTATTTATTTTTTTTTTATCTTTTTAATTACTGAAGTGTAGCATAGATTATTAGGCTGAGGAAGTAAAGAGACGGTAAGGATTATTTTTCTAGGACTGTTTATGTTTATTTCCTATTCATGCCAGTCGGAAAAAAAAGGATGAATCTAGTTCTCCCAACAGTCTATCCATATTTACCAACCCCTCCGCTCGGGCAGGATATGACACAAGGTCAATTTTTAAGCGGAGTTTAACAGGTTTTAATTCAGAGTTTTCCTTCTCCTAGACAAGTTACCTTACCAAGACTGAAAAACCTAGTCTGCCCTACTATTTACCCATAGCTGGAGGGAGAATAATTGGATTCATACCTTTGCCAAGGGTATTAGTGCTATGTGAAATGCAATCAGTCTCGTCCAGGATTTGAACTCGTGTCGCCGTGTTCATTTCCTACGACGATAACCATTATACCACAGGCACTTCCTAGTCTCCCAACAGTCTATCCCATCTACAGGTATCTTGACAAAAATGTATCGTCAATGACGTTGTACGATATCCTATGAAGCAATGTGTACATTTGGGTTTTCTATTATTTAAACTATCCAGATACTGTCAGCAAAAAACTGTTATTTCCTCATTTTAAAAACGTGTTTAGTCATTCAGAATGATTCTTCTACTTGTTAATTCTAACATTAAATCACGAGTTTATTTTAATAGTGGGTAGAGTGTTCGCCAATGGTCCGGGAGACCTGGGTTCAATCCCAGGTCGAGTTATACCAAAGACTTTTAAAATGGTACGTGATACCTCCTTGCTTAGCACTCAGCATTATACGGTACGTATCAAGGGTAAAGTGGAGCAGTCCAGGGAAAGGAGTAGCACCTTCCCCTACACCCCAGTGTAGTAGCAATTGAAAAGGGAGCCTTCTGGTCGCCTTCAGATACGGTCGCCAACTTTTACTTTTATTGTAATATATGTGAGCTTACCTTTTCACAATGAAAAAATGATAGGTTTTTTTTATGTACGTTATTTTTCCCTTTCACACTCTTGACAAATATAGAAACTAATACAGTTAACTAGTACAAAATAAATACAGTGGTTAGTACGACTGAATAGGAAAGGAAATTGACAAGGAATGGTGCAAGAAATTAAAATCGATCCTGTTCACAAATGGTATATGAACAAACTCTATTATTATTGAATCTGCAATATCATTAGAACTTTTGATGATCCTCTGTGACTGACGATTGAATTCAGGTTTTCGTTTAGAATCTCAGACAAAGAAAAAATATTAACTTTTATCTCATATTTTTAACATATTTAATATTTATTATCATTTGCATATTTATTGCTTATTTCTCTCGCAATATAAAATGCGACATTACTTTCACAAATAATCTTTAATAGCTAAACATTTTCACTTCGTAAAATGTTCCTACAATAAACTAGATCATATTATTTAAATTAAGAGTATCATTATTTCCAAATAATGCAAAGGAAAATATTATGCTATAGCCCAATATTATTTTGTCAAAAACCCAATATTTTTTTCTTTAGGTGAATCTTTCAAAATTATTTCTGGAAATATTGCCATTCAAGAATGTTGAGAGCAATATTGAACAAGTCCTGGCGACAAAACCCCACGAGACGCCAACTGTACGGCCACTTGCCTCCCATCACGAAAACTATACAGGTCAGACGAGCCAGACACGCCGGACACTGCTGGAGAAGCAAGGACGAGCTCGTAAGTGACGTACTCCTATGGACCCCCACATATGGCCAAGCAAAAGCAGGACGACCAGCCCGAACTTACATACAGCGGCTATGTGAGGACACAGGATGTAACCCAGAAGACCTGCCGGAGGTGATGAACGATAGGGAAAAGTGGCGAGAGATGGTCAAGGATATCCGTGCTGGCGGCACGACATGCTGCTGCTGATGATGATGATATTTCAAGTGGTTAATCCAAACATCTTATAGTTTGAAAAAGTAACTTTTGACCTATTTTTATCATCAGATTAATTGTCTATCAAATAAAATACCAATATCTCCTTTCATAAAGTATATATATATATATATATATATATATATATATATATATAACAGTCTATCTATCTTCTCTTTGCAGGCCACAAAACATGAAAGTCTCCAAAATCAATTCATTCATATTTCTGTTTCTGATTTTTCTCCTACCAGGTAAGTAGAGATATTTTTTAAATTTGATTATTTAGATGTGAACGTGAAACAACGATGCCGTTTAAAAATATGTTTACTGATCTTGTTACAATTTGAAAAATCACGCGAACCAACTAGAATTTAGAACTTCATGAATTATACCGACTTAAACCTTTATCACTTTAGATTGTTTTAAAATTTTTATCCGAAAGTCACATACACCTGAAGATATCTGGGGAATAAATCAATTAATACTATGAAGATACTTGTCCACATGGAATAGGGAACAGACTTTATCCAAGAAAGTCACAAAATATTTAAAAATATGATAATAGGATTTCATAACTGAAGATGCTAAAAAATATTCGTCCGCTGAATTCATAGAAAACAAACATTGCTTATGGTAATCTACAATGTTTATCACCAAACTTTCATTTCGTCACTATAAGGTAGTACTTTACATAACACATATCAGAAGAAAGTCGGAGAGCCATTTGGCCGAAATATAGAGCTCAAACCAACAAATGAGAGCAATATCTATAAATAATCATATAATGGCAACACATTTCAGAAAATAGCTCTTATATTTCTAGAAAAGAACATTTTATTCTTTACAGAGAAATATCGGGTAAAACTGCTAATAAGCAGGAAAACTTAATTATTCTTCCCCAAATTACATGGACTAAAATCTGCATACTTGCTGTTTGTCTCACTACAACTTGGTGATACATTCTTCAGTTTTCTATGTTTTTTGAAATAATGAAATGAGAAACAATTCCAACTTTACGGGCTTACTGGTACTAATATTCTCATTTTTACGTTTTTATCATTAAGATTAGTCGAGTGCGCTCTTCAACCTTCCGAGTAATTTCAAAGGAGAAGAAATCATGATTTCCCGTGATATTTGGAGTAGAATTTTAATTTTTTAACGATGTGTTCTTTCGTGATTTTCAGGTGTCATTGAACAACTTCATCAGTTTTTCGTACGGTTAAGATTAAAGCTTTATGAAAAGATTCATAATAGCTAGCATGTAGGAACTGCCTAGAGAATCAGCATTGTAATTTTTATTTCTATCGGGTTAAATGATTGATTCGAATGGCATATCAAACTTTATAGGATTATTTTATGGCTAAAGGTTAGAAAATCGCGTACATGGTACGTTTATATTTTCATTAGTTTTTTCTTAAGGGTCTTTTTTTGCCCTCAGTTATATGATATCAAGTATTGACATCTAATACAAATAATTTCCCTCACTCATATGATATCAAGTATTCCTATCAAATACAAATTATTTACAATTGTACAATTTCCAATATTCTTATCTAGTTCTAATAATGATATAATTTTTAAGTAATTACTTCTGTTCAATAATCCTGTTTACCAACCCCTCCGCTCGGGCAGGATATGACACAAGGTCAATTTTTAAGCGGAGTTTAACAGGTTTTAATTCAGAGTTTTCCTTCTCCTAGACTAGTTGCCCCACCAATGCTGAAGAACCCGGTCTGTCCTACTATTTACCCATAGCTGGAGGGAGAATAATTGGATTCATACCTTTCCCAAGGGTATTAGTGCTACGTAAAATGCAATCAGTCTCGTCCAGTATTTGAACTCGTGTCGCCGTGTCCATTTCCTATGACGATAACCATTACACCATGGCACTTCTGTTCAATAATAATCATTTGTTTGCTCACAGTTATATCATTTTAAGTAACTAATGATAATAATACTTAGTAAACAATTATTGCTTCAAGTAACTATACTTAACACAAATAATTTGTTATATTATATCAATTTTTCCTATTAAATATAAATAATTTTTAAACTGTTCTATTAGACCCATAGATAGGACCCTAATAGGTACTACCCCTACGGGTAAGAGTGGACCTGGGAGTAGAGGTAATAAGAGAGTACTCACACAACCCACACTTCCAGAAATCGAGCCTCACCATCAAAAGCAGTTTAACATCATACCCAGGAAAATCCCTTTTTTTTGGGGGGAGGGGTAGTCCTCCGTAGGGTATACAGTCAACGTATTCTAAGCTCAGCTGACAGGTCGTATGAGTTGTTTAGAGAGCAGCACTCAAAATTCTAGCTTTGAATTGGGCTGGAATACTGACCCCTGTCACTGGGACGTGATACATTACTATAATGAACTTTAGGTGGACCACAAACCTATGTAGTATTTTTAATTATTTATCTTGAAATCATTTTTAATATCATTTTCTCTTGATTTATAATACCGAAATTCACAAAATGTGTTCAATAAAGATGGAGTCACTCGAGTTGATTTTTTCCTGTCTGGCTCAATGCCAAATTTTCCCTGTTAGGCGTGTTCGAAATCTAATCTTGAAAACTCCAGCTTCCTCATACACCTTACGGTGCTCTTTCTCCAGAAACAGATATTATTGCATTAAAGTTGGGTAAGATTTTTGGCACCAAAAGGATTTCTGGCAGAACTGGCATAGTTTACGCCCTTTAAAATAAATAGTTGGCGTCTTGTGGTATTAAAGTTGGAAATTTAGTTTTCATGTAAAATATCCTAATGAGGTTTCTTGGAAAATGTTCGACAATGAAAAAAAATGAGTTTATCATCTAAAGAAGGCTGCGTTTCCTCTTGGAGAATTCTGGAATTATTTCAACTAGTTTCTGCGAATAATCAAAGCTGACACAATTCATCTGGTAAAACAGAATGTCGCCAATGGCGCCAATATTCAGGTGGCACCAACCAACTTAATTAAAGATGAATGTTCATTAATTTTG
Organism: Sepioteuthis lessoniana; assembly: GCA_963585895.1. Lineage (NCBI taxonomy): Eukaryota > Metazoa > Mollusca > Cephalopoda > Myopsida > Loliginidae > Sepioteuthis > Sepioteuthis lessoniana. Next base: position 136,738,205 of record OY757907.1, on the reverse strand, counting down.
CGCATCAAAGTTATCTTTAGAAAGATCACGTTTGGTTAAGAATGCCGAATTAACTTTTGTTTCTGACTATACAATTTTTACAGAGAAAATAAAATGTATTTCACTATGGAGCAATATTAAACCGGTTCGTTATAAAAAAAAAAACAACAAACCCAAAAACAAAGCATTTAAACTATCATGAGTTAAAAATTCCATACACTTTAAAAACTTGATTAAACTTTCTAAAGTTAAACTTTGTAAATAACTATAATAAGATGCTTCCAAGAGGAGTAATTGTAAAGAAACTAACTCAATAAGATATTACGACAGTAGTGAGTTTAATCTTCCCGTTGCCTTGTGCTAGACCAAGCTAAATATCTATAACAAAATTACATTGCAATAAATTAATTGCTAGCAGAATATTCTTGCAGGTCATTATAATTAGCCTAACATTCCTCTTCATTGAGTAATCAACATTTTAGACCTTATGCAATATATATATATATATATATATATATATATATATATATATATATATATATATATATATATAAAGGAAAGGATCCTTTGCTGTGGAACAATGGTTAGCAAATTTGGAAGCCTTTAAAAACCGTAATGTTCTTCATTATGTGTATATTTTGTCGTTTGCCAAACTATTTTGCAACTCTTCAATAAAAAGCAATGAAACTTTAGCATTTACTTATGAATTTCTCTACAGACAATATACAATATACAGACGGCATTTATCTGACATGAAATAAATCAATCTTTTGACATTTTTAGGTGTATTTCGTTGTTATTATTTTATAATCAGTTTTGTTCGATATTATCATTAGCGTATTTTAGATGAAGAAATTTTGTCAATATTATATTAATTCCCGTTTTATTCCATCTTATTGTTGTTTTGTAGATTTAAGCCTTCCATATATTTAAATAGAGAATTTGATTTTCATTTGGTGCATCATATTTTGCCTAATGAAAGCATCGGAAGCGATGAAGCCAAACATTTCTCCAAATTTTTGATTAGGAATTTCACACCAGTTGAAATACTTATACGAGATAGATCGGCATTTTTCGGACATTTATCATCAAAGTGTGCAGACAACACAGACTCTCTTAACTCTCTCTCTTGCTATTCATGTCAATCGGACATCCCTCCTAGTATGCCTTCTAAACAGCATCCAGTGTTCGCACAGAGCTGGTTAATGTAAGTTTTTATTGGTCGGTCAACACTGGTGTGTACATGTGTAGGAATTCTTAAGATGATGTTATTTATGAGTTCATTCATACTTCTCAGGCAATGTCCAGCATTTATTCGTCTTACGTGAATGGTTTGTGAGATGAGATGTAAGTGGCCGTAAAACTGTTGTTTTGTAGATAGCTGCTTCCAGGATTTATTCAAAACAGTATGTGGCTTTCTTTGGTATTTCCCTTCTAGCTAATCCTCTAAGCGTTTCTTTAGAGCCCAAGTCGTGCTGACCGGAACGTCCCATCAATAAGCGTTCGCTCCTAACCAACTACCTGTCTCACACAGTCAACGAAATTATCTTGGATTGCGTTACCTACGAAGAAGCAATCGATGTACTGAACGCTACATACATAAAGCCCAAAAATGAGATATTTTCTGGACACCTACTTGCGACTAGCCGACAAGAATCAGGCGAAACATTGGACCATTTCCTTAGGAGCCTTCGGACACCGAGCAAAGATTACTAGACAGAATCTCTTGCCCTGTTTTCATTACTGTCACAACGCAAATAGATAATATTAAAACATGATATTTGCTAACACATGCTCTAAGTATGAAAAGTTGTGTTGTTTTTGCTTGCAAATATTAAAGTCAAGTTTGTAATAAAGCTGAAAGTATCAACAGGTTAGTGGTAGTTAATGTTCATAACAGGCACGACAGAAACAAGCCAATTTTGTTAAATGTATGAGTCGGTATGTATATGATTATCACTTATAAACTTTTAGCAGGAATTTTAGTGCCAAAAAATGACAGACCACAATACACAGAATGGTTTCACCCTCCTCCCACTTTCTATTCTATCGTAAAAAAGTTGTATGTCTGTGACAACGTATGTTATTACCCAACCCCTCTGTCCCGAGTAGGATGTGACACAAGGTCAGTTTCGTAAGCGGAGTACAAAAGATTTGAATTCAGAGTTTTCTTTCTTCTAGAACGGTTGCCATACCAAGGTTAAATAGCCCAGACTACCTTACTATTTTTCATATCTAAAGGGGGATTAATTAGGTGCATACTAATCGCAAAGCTATTGGCTCTCGTATCGTACAAAATACAATGCATTATATGAGTACTATTACTGGAGGTGCCCGTGGTGTAATGGTTATCGTCGTAGGAAATGGACACGGTGACACGAGTTCAAATCCTGGATTAGACTGATAGCATTTCACATAGCACTAATACCCTTGGCAAAGGTATGAATCCAATTATTCTCCCTCCAGCTATGGGTAAATAGTAGGACAGACTAGGTTCTTCAGCCTTGGTTAGGCAACTTGTCTAGGAGAAGGAAAACTCTGAATTCAAACCTGTTAAACTCCGCTTAAAAATTGACCTTGTGTCATATCCTGCCCGTGCGGAGGGGTTGGTAAATATGATTACTGGCCTCAAAGAATAGGTTATTGCGCTTCTTGTGAGACAGAGAGCATCACGATTGAATTATATTATTATATTTTGCCAACTCACATAAATCACATTTCCGGCTCTTTCAAACAGAGGGCCGAATTCGTGTGTTGGGGAAACCAAATAAATCTATATAGCTAATCTGGTAGTAGTTAGGGTGTTGTGAAAGTTTATGGTGTAAAGTGCGTTCTGTTGGAATTTACAAGGAGCACTAGCAAAACTGGAATTTGTCTTAAGAGATATGGCAGATCATTTTCACCCCTTTTAAATTCGCTTTGCTTCCTGGTAGTGATGATGATTTGTTCCAGCAAGATGATGCAACACTATTATGCGCAAGTGACACGAGATTTGTTCTATGAATGATAAGTTGACTGCCACGTATCCAATTAGCCTCCACGCTCACCAGATTTAAATCCCATTGAGATATGTTACAGAATTCACAAAATTTCTCACAGCTATACCCAACAAACACAAATTCATCATCAACAGTTCTGGAACATGCTAAAATAGATATACGCATGCAACGGCCTCACCAATTCGTTGTTCTGCCATGTTGGTTATCCAATGTTATTAAAACGAAAAAAACAGTTACATACTGTTAGTTGCTTTTTATTTTATTTCTGTATATATATATATATATATATATATATATATATATATATATATATATAGCACATTTGACGGAATATAAGGTGCACTTTTTTTTACTAAAAATATCTTTTTAAATTGCCATGCGTCTTATATGCCATACGTGGGTTTAAAATTCGCAATAGTCGGCCGAAATTAGTCAACTGGCAACTCCCATTAGCTTAGACTTTAGAGTAACATTCCTATACCAATTGTTATTATTTTAAAGGGTATTTATTTCAACTTAGTTTCACTAAAAAAAATTCTTGGTTTACTTTGCTGAAATTGGGGCGCGTCTTATACACCCGCGCGTCTTATATGCCGTCAAATACGGTATATAAGCAAGTGACAATTCTCGTTTGAAAAGCATTGATAGATCAAAAAGGGCTGAAATAGAAGTATAAAAACTAAAATGAATTAGTATTTCACCTTCTTAAAATTGTTTCATGACAAATTGTTTCATACGAATTCAATAAAACGCAAAACACAATCACCAGAAGTAAGAAGGTGATATCCTAATTCCTTTTAGTGTTTATAGAGAGAATATTTACTGTTGGTTTGTGAGTTGCTTTGTATGCTGTGTCGTGCATAACGTTTCTAGATTGTTACATGGCAGCCCAGCCCTATCGTCAAGGGGATATAGAATACACCGACTACATCTCTGCTAAGCGATAAGACACTCTCAGTTAATGTCATGGAAATGGCAATAAACCATCTGATGGTAAAGCTCCAGTTCTGCAGCTTTGAGGAATGTGGCGCACCACTTCCCTGCCATTACTTCTAAGTCCATCTTGAGTGGTATTATCTGTTAGGGTCCTATCTGTGGTTCAAATAGAACTATTTAATCATTTACTATACTTAAAACCATTTAACTGTGTGCAAACAAATGACAGTTAAATTGAATTATTCTTATTACATAGCAATAATTTGAAACATTTAACTGTGTGCAAAATAATGTTGGATAGAATTACTAGTGTTAGATAGCAATACTTAAAGCCGTGTGCAAATGAAACTATTAGTATTAAATAGCAATACTTTAAACCATTTAACTTTGTGCAAACAAATAAACTCTGGCTCGTTTAAAAACAGTTACCAACAAACAATCGTTTACAAATCATACCAATTTAATATGAATGTATAAACAGAATTTAACATTAAATAATCCACAGGAGTTGATATACCGTAAAACACAACCAACGAACATGGCAACAAATGTTCTCTGAGTAACAATACACTTCGTTTGCATTATTTTAATGAGAGATTACATACTTTTAGGTCAACATCTCCTCTGAATGGGAAGAATTAGAAACAGTTCACGTAACAAGAACATGGTGTATTATTTCATTGTAGAACAAAATATAGATTAATCCCATCGATCAGAAGATCTGAAACTTCTCAAGGGAAGTGAGTTGAACATTCCAACTGTGTTGATACGACAAGACACAAAACTGGAAAATTCAAACCAAATACGTGGATTTATTTACCCTCTGGGTCGGTTTTAGAAGCGAATATCTTTTTTTAAGCCGATTCTTATTTACTCTGCGTTGATTGGTTAATCATATTTTGTTTTTGATTGGTAAAAAAAGTAATAATCAGAATTACTGGCTGCCTATGACCTGTGACCCACTTTTTTGTGCACATTTGTGCTGGGTCTAAAAATAGCATAAAATGTCCACTCCGTCTGCAATATTCTGGATCGATTCCTTCTTTGACTGCCAGAACAAACAGCACAAAAGCGGAAATAAATTCCTACTGTTTACTTTTACGGTCGATGAGTGCAACAAGCTTAAGTCTTGAAATACAGCTGCAGTAATAAGTTTGAGTAAAGCGAGTCAGAGAAAAATAGCAATAATAATCATAATAGAAATACAAACGGATCACCTAATCCCAGCCAGACGACCACACCTAATGATAGTCAACAACAACAAGAAAAGAGAACCTGCCGAATAGTGGACTTTGCCGTTTCGGCTGATCACAGTGAAAAACTATAGGAAAGCAAAAAGAGAGATAAGTACTTAGACCTTTCTAGAGAACTGAAAAAAATATGAGACATGAAAGTGACGGTGATGCCAATTGTAACGCGTACTATCATCAAACGATTGGAGGACTTAGAGAGAAGAGGACTAGTGGAGACCATCCAAACTATAACATTATTGAGATTGACCAGAATACTAAGAAGAGTCTTGGAGACTTGAGGAGACTTGCTGTCACTCAGACTCCAGTGGAAAACCATCAGCTAACGCTGGTACCCCCCAAAAAGAAAACCAAACGCAAAAACAATTTTCGAATGGAATCTTCTAGAATCAGGGGTCATGTAATTCATAGGAAAGATATAAGCCCCAATTTAAGAAATATATGGATTTATACACAGACTAAACAATTCTCCAGGAACACTCGTTGGGTAGAGGTTAGGACAAACTACTCTTTTTTTTTAAATTAGATTTTCGATGACTTGTAAAATCTTTTGGTGAATTTTTATTATATTTTAATTGAAGAGTGCCACTAATCGGCTAAATGTTTTTACCAGGTGCAATTATCTCGAGCTAACTGAAGAATTGTTTAAATTTACCGCGCCAAACTTTAAAATTTAGCAGCATTTCGAATAGTTTATAATCTCCACCGACTTCTCTAACGACTTCGTTTATTTCAATTAATGTATAAAGCCAGGCGGACCCAACCCCAAACAAAACTCTAAACGCAAAAACAATTTTCGAATGGAACTGAAGAGTGTCACTAATATTCACCCTCCATATTGCCCAACGACTTTCGAAATCAATAGACGTTGTAACCCGGTATTTCGCCGTAAAATCATCAAGAATCTCATGTGAAAGATTATCACCATTACATTTAAAACTAGTTTAAGTATAAGATATTACCATTAAGCTGGCATAAAATAAATCCTTCAAGCAGTCCAGTCTAGGTGCTTAGGAAGTTAAAAAATAAAAGTAGGACAACGGACTTTAACTAAGTTAAAACTTAGGATTAGGTATATTTCCCTTTTTTGTGACCCGCTGTTCATGAACAGTCAATATGATTGCTCTCGGTCACATCTGTGTCAGGTGCGCAGATCAAAAACAACCCCTGGGTCTGGTATAGCCACAACATACCACCCATGATAAAAATGTCCTATCTCAATATCACAAAACGTGAGACCCAGGCAACAGGCTTGGGTGTCATGAACGGCAGGTGCTCGCCTGATAGCCAACATGGGAGAACCGATCGTCATCCTGCGAATATTGCCTGCTCTCTGTTCAGGTACATGAATGACGATATTAGCAACCACAACGATCAGAGACCAAAACGCAAAACATGGATCAGGGAAGACAATCCTCTTGCACTACACTGCTATTTTAGGAGCAATCCTTCACAAAGCGGGCATAGGAAAAGAACGATAGAGATCTGGCAAGAATGTGCTAGTTTTCAGACAACAAGCCAAAGACTTACCGATCAAGTTAGAACAATAATGAAAAAAGGATGGTTTTCTGACCTTGAAATCCTTGACATACACCAGAAAACACAGTCGCAAGACAGTACAATTACAAATACATTAAGTGGCACCAACAAAAAACAACATATCAGAAATGAACTGCAAACTCTAGAAAATGAATACGCCACAGTACCAAGTAACCCTACAGAAACACTATCACAAGAACAACAGACAAACCTAAAAAGAATCATGAAGAGTGTGAAGACCACCCTTCCATCATTAAGAAACATAGAATGGAGAACACTGAAAACTGAAACAAACAAAATAAATCAAATAATACCTTACATATCAACAAATAATATAAATGAGTTAAATGATCTAATCTATGCAGGGGCGAAATTAGTGTGTGAGAAAATTGGGGTTCCCCCCCCCCCAAAAAAAGCACGAAGAAACCATCAAAACCAGGATGGGAAGTTCAACTGGAAACCCAGGTAAAAAATCTACGAAGACAGGCCAAAATGAGGAAATAAACCAGAAGGTTCTGGCGAAAAAAGGGAGACTAAAGGGATATCGACAAAGGGTAAAACAATACAGACAAAACAGGACATTCCAAAACAACGAAGAAAATTCTATCAACAATTGGGAGGGCATGACATAAAAACATACCAACAACCCGACGCCAAGGAAACCGAGCAATTTTGAACGAAAATATGGCAACTGAAAAGGCATAACGAAAAGGCTGAATGGATAAACGATATGACACTATTTACCAACCCCTCCGCTCGGGCAGGATATGACACAAGGTCATTTTTTAAGCGGAGTTTAACAGGTTTTGAAATCAGAGTTTTCCTTCTCCTAGACTAGTTGCCTCACCAAGGCTGAAGAACCTAGTCCGTCCTACTATTTACCCATAGCTGGAGGGAGAATAAGGGGGTTCATACCTTTCCCAAGGGTATTTGCCCGAAAGTGAACGTAATAGTGCGACTGGAGTACGAACTCGCGTACTACGATTCCGCAGCTCATCGCTTTAACCATTACACCACGAGGACACCCAGATAAACGATATGACAAGAGAACTAGAAGAACTTGAGAAAGGCTCCAAAGCGGAAATACACATCGAACTACTCAAAAAGACACTAAAAATAGATATCAAACTGGAAAACGCCAGGACATGATGGAATACATGGATTCTAGTTCAAGAAATTCACCTCCATTCACGACAGACTAGCACTAGAAATAAACAGATGCCTACAAGATGCACAAGTACCTGACTGGATGACCAAAGAAAAGATCACATTGATCCAAAAAGACCCAAGTAAAGGAACTGCTCCAAACAATTATAAACCCATAACTTGTTTACTGATGATGTGGAAAATATTAACTGCGCAAACAAGGGCAGAGATATACTACTCGCTAACAAGCCGCGGATTGTTTCCTGATGAACAGAAAGGATGTCGCAAAGGATCCAGAGGCACAGCAGAGTTACTCTACATAGATCAACACATCCTAAATAAAAGCAAGAACAGACGGAAAAATCTAGCTATGGCCTGGATAGACTACAAAAAAACATATGATATGGTCCCACAAAGCTGGATAATACACTGTCTCAAAATGTACAAGATATCACACGAAACCATAAACTTCATCGAAAAAACAGCAGGAGGAAAGGGCTTGGCTGAAACAAAGATCCAAAGAGGGATTTTCCAAGGAGATGCACTGTCACCCCTATAATTCATAACTGCCATGATGCCACTAAATCACATACTCAGAAAATGCACGGCCGGATACAAACTTAGCCGATCGCAAGGAAATATCAACCACCTAATGTACATGGATGTCATAAAACTATTTGCAAAAAAATGAAAACGAACTGGAAACCCTAATACACACAGTTAGAATATACTGTCAAGACATAGGGATGGAATTTGGCATTGCAAAATGCGCTCTGCTCGCTATGAAAAGTGGCAAAACGACATCTAACTGACGGAATAGAACTACCAAATCAAGACAAGATCAGAACGCTAAAAGAAAACGAGACCTACAAATACTTAGGAATCTTGGAAGCTGACATCATCAAACAAGTCGAAATGAAAAACAAAATTCAAAAAGAATATCTCAGGAGAACTAGAAAACTACTCGAAACAAAGCTCTCCAGCAGAGACCTCATCAAAGGAATAAATACTTGGGCTGTACCTCTCGTTAGATACTCGGGACCCTTTCTCAAGTGGACCAGAGGGGAACTTAGACAAATGGACCAAAGAACAAGAAAACTAATGACCATGCACAAGGCATTACATCCCAAAGACGACGTTGACAGACTATATGTACCAAGAAAAGAGGGAGGAAGAGGACTTGCCAGCATCGAAGACAGGCGTTGACACACCCATACAACGACTCGAAGACTATATAGAAAAACACGAAAGAGGACTAATTACTGACAACATTATAGATAACAGAATGACAAAAACTAGGAAACAAAAATGGGAAGAAAAACAACCCCGTGGGCGTTTTAAACGTCTAATAAACAACATCTCACATGACAAAACCTGGACATGGCTAAGAAAAAGAAACTTTAAGAGAGAAACAGAATCTCTCCTAATGGCAGCACAAATCAGCACCATACGAACCAATCATATCAAGGCAAGGAATGATAAGACGCAACAAAATAGCAAATGTAGACTCTGTGGTGACAGAGATTAAACCATCAATCACATAGTAAGCGAATGCAGCAAACTGGCACAGAAAGAGTACGAGGCTAGACACGACTGGGTGGGCAAGGTGATCCACTGGGAAATGTGCAAGAAATTTAAATTTGACCATGCCAACAAATGGTATATGCACAACCCAGCACCTGTCCTTGAAAATGACACACACAAACTCCTACGGGACTTTAAAATACAAACGGATCACCTAATCTCGGCCAGAAAACCAGACCTTATAATAATCAACAAAAAGAAAAAAGAAAATCTGCAAAATTGTCGACTTTGCTGTCCCGGCTGACCACAGAATAAAACTGAAAGAATGTAAAAAGAGAGATAAGTACCTCAACCTAGCTAGAGAATTGAAAAACTGAGGAACATGAAGGTGACAATAATACCAATTGTGATTGGTGCTTTTGGCACGGTAACTAAAGGATTATTAAATGGCCTGGAGGATTTGGAAGTTGGCGACCGAGTGGAGACCATCCGAATAACAGCATTATTAAAAACGGCCAGAATACTGAGAAGAGTCCTGGAGACTTGAGGAGACTTGCTGTCACTCAATCTCCACTGAAAAACCATCAGCTTACGCTGATGTGAAAAACTCTAATGAGTAAACCTTAATAATGATTAGAACGAAATAAAGTTGGCGATTAGTTCATGTAAACATGAATATTTCACTACTAGCAAAGGTAATAGCAGCCTTGGATTGTTTGATAAATTTGATAATCTCACAGAAATCCGAATAAGTTTCATCCTCAATTATGTCTTCTATCTTATAGGAAACAATTGAAACTATTTGTTGGAAGACGATAGTAAAAAGATAAGATCTTAGTTGTTTTTTTTTAAACTTTTATATAGCTCTGCGTGATCAGATAAGAGTAACTCGGATATAGATATTTTCTCTCTGTGCCATTATCGTATAGTAGTAATAATGAAAAAACAAAACAATCTGACTGCAGTTCAAATGGAAAAGAGATTTGATTTCATGCCTTTCTCGAGTACATGAGTAGAAAAACGAAATAAACATTTAAAAGCCCTGTTCGCCACTTTTGTTTTATGGGCAGACAGTCGTTATGCTCTCCCACTGATACAATGTAAACGTTCTATAATAATGATTATAAATAAATTGTTCTCATTTGAAATGTAAATACCACTCCTGACCGGAAAATCTAGATTATGGGACATTGCCGATATTCTCATAAGATTGATATCCAATTTGATATGATCAAGTAAAAGTTTGCTGCTCAGGTGTAAAATCAGTTCTAAAAATTGGTTAGACAATTGATCTCCTGTTTTGTTTTTTTTTCTTTTTGGTGGAGGTTGTGACCACAAACTTTCACCTGATCCATTCCATTTGATTTTTCAAGTGTACAAATGACATTAACGCTTGCCTTAATTCATGACCACTGACAATCCCTTTTTTATGGATTTGCAATGCTTTTCTATTGTAAAATCATTAATACTGGATTTTCATTTAACATAAAATAATCCTATTCTGACAGTTACACCTGCATTAATTTAGCTAATTAAAATTTTTTTAGCCTAATATTCTGCGAAAGGTTTGTTGGTTGTTTGGTTTTTATGACATATCAACCTTTGTAAGTTATTTAATACCAAATCCATTTTTATACAAATAATCAGTCCTTTTTCAAATAATTCAGTTTAGTAGAAGTACACAGTTTAATTGTCAAAATCATTTCTATTTCAAGCTATTCAGTTTAGTCAAACAGTTCTAATTAAGAAAAATCAGTATAGCGTAAGTACAGTTTCGATGTCAAAAACAGATCTATTTCAAGTAATTCAATTTAGCATAAGTACACAGTTTAAATGTCAAAACAGTTCTATTTCGAGCAATTCAGTTAAGCATAAGTACGAAGTTTAGTTCTATTTGAACCATAGATAGGACCCTATCAGGTGCTATCACTCCAGGCCAGGGTGAACCTGGGAGCGATGGCAATGAAGGGGTACTTCGCAATCCACAAAGCTCCAGCAATACTTGAACCTCACCATCAGATGCAGTTTAGTGTCATATCCAGGACACTCGGTGGCGGGGTCTTACCCCTCTGCAGAGGTGCAGTCGATGTATTCTACAGCCTCAGTTAACTGGGCAACTCTGCGAAAGGCTTCAGTCGTCTACTTTTGGGTTTTAAAAGTAACAATAAATAAGAACAGAACGCGAAAGGTTCTTATTACCCTTGAACTATTTTCCTTTTGGCAATTCATTTTTTTTTTTTTTTTGCGCGCGCAGCTGTTTAATGTGATATTAAACAGCATCACTTATACCTGCACATGAGATGATATCTAACTCACAATTCCATGTTGTGCCGTATACATTTCAGTATCAAGGCAGGAAATGTCAAGAAAAGGAAAAACTTTTTAAAGACAGATATTATTCCATTACTTCTACGAATGGTCTGTCACCAATATGTGTTGATGTAGTTTCTGGGGCTTATGCCAAAGTTTTAGTTAATACACAGATATTCCCCCCCCACACACACACACCTTGACAGTGGGGTTTTGAATAAGCTGACTGTATTCCCTGTGTGGTGGGGTAAGGACCCACCCGAAAAGTGGTGTCCTGGATATAGCACTACATTAGATGTTAAAGCCCCATTTCTAGAGATCTGGAGAGTGCAGAATATTCCTTTACTGCTATTACTTCCAGATCCACTCTTAGCAGGATTGGTAATTTCTGTTAGGACTCCATTTATGCTTCAAATAAGTATGTTTAAAATATTCGAATTTGATAGGAATACTTGATACCATGTGACTGTAAATTATTTCTATTAAAAATGCTGATTGAAGTTAAAATTGTTTACAAAGAATCATTATTATTTTGCTCTTTTGAAAGTTTTTCACTCCTGCGTAAACTGATGTTTTTTACTGAGGTTTCAGTGACAACAAGTCTCCTCAAGTCTCCAGGACTCTTCTCAGTATTTTTGCCGGTCTTAATAAAGACGGTCTCCACTCGTCCTTTTTATTTCTAAGTCCTCCAGTCCCTGTATCAATCATTTGGTAAAAGTACCGAGCGCATCAATTACAACTGGTATCACCGTCACTCTCAAGTTTCATAGTTTTTTTCAGTTCTCTAGCGAGGTCTTAGTACTTATCTCTCTTTTTGCCTTCTTTCAATTTTACTCTGTGGTCCGCAAAGTTCACTGTTCGGCAGGTCTTTTATTGTTGTTGACTATCATTAGGTATGGTCGTCTGGCTAAGATTAGGTGATTTGTTGTATCTCAAAATCCCAGAGAAATTTGTGTGTCTCATTTTCCAGAACATATTCTTGGTTCTGCTTATATCATTTATTCGTATGGTCAAATTTAAACTTTTAGCACAATTCCCCGTGGATCACCTTCCCCATTCAGTCGTGTCTAGTCTGATACACATTTTGACTCCATTTATTGCATTTGCTTATTATGTGATTGATCTATCTTTTATCTCTACATAACCAACATCTGCTATTTTTTTACGTCTTGTCTAATTTTGCTTTGACATTTTCATTTTCTGGTTATTTTTGTTCTGTTGATGCTTGTGTTGTTTGTATCGTTTCTGGTCGCTGTAGTCCGACTTTCTCGACATTTTTAATTCAGTCTTCGAGTTTTTGTATCGATGCATCGACGCCATGTTCAGTGTTGGCAAGTCCTCTTCCTCCTTCTTTCCTTGACACATACAGTCTATCTACGTCCTCTCTGGGATGTAACGCCTTATGCATCACCATGAGTTTTCTTGTTCTCTGGTCCATTTGAAGTTCTTCCATCATCCACTTCAAGAATGGTCCCAGTGGAGGACAGCCCAATCGTTTATATCTGTGATAAGATTTCTTCTATATAGTTTCGGTGTAAGTAGTTTCCTCATTTTCCTGAGATACTCTTTTTAAATTTTTTCCTTCGTCTCCCAAGTATTTGTAAATTTCCTTTTCTTTGAGCATTCTGATCTTTTCTTGGTTTGGTAGTTCTATTCTTTCCATCATGTATAATTTCCCGCTTCTCCTTATTAACATAGCACATTTTTCTATGCCGAATTCCATCCCTACGATCTTTGTTGAAACCATGGTGCACAAACAAATGACTCTTATCAAATAGAAATAATGACTTGAAACCATATAATTACTAGCATTAGATTGGAATACTTGAAACCATAAAACTGTGTGCAAATCATCTGTATGAGATAAGAATATTTGATATCATATAAACATGAGAAAACTACACAAGAAATGTAAATATAAATATGAACGCAATTCCCTAAGTATAAAATAATATTAGACGAGTTGACCTGCTGTTAAAATCAATCTATGAATCAATCGACAAATCTTTGTGAGTTGGTTATGGATTACAGTTCGTATCTAAATAAATAAATAAAAACACATTACATACATGTAAAGTTTTAAGAAATGATGTAGTGATTACATTTCATTATAATTCAAAGAATGCAGAAGAGTCCAAACGCTTTTGTTTTATTGATCGTAAAATCTCTTCACTTTCTTCAATCGGTCAGTTTAAGAGACAGCAAGCAAATGTTTGGGTGGGGGGGTATTGTAACCTTCCCACTAGTCTCCCTTAAATGCTCAGTTTCATTGTATTACGAATTGAACCTAAAGTGAAATTCAGAAAATCTCTTATCCTTTCAGACGGTGTTTACTGTAGTACGTGCAGTTCCCCGACTAATGCGGCCATTTTTACCGATTGGGCCGGTTCCATCAGATCACCGAATTTCACTCGCGGAAATTACCTGAGCAGTGAGCAGTGTGAATGGCACATTCGAGTAAGCGCAGGAAGTCGAGTGCGGCTCAACTTTGTCTTTTTTGAACTCGAATCGCCACAATCAGCCGGTGCCAATAAATGCTGGGATTATATTGAGGTAAGTCAAGATACAAAATAACAAATAATGCGCAGGAACAGAAATGGAAGTGACACGCTAAATATTCCATTACCTTTAATTGCATCTGAATAATATTGTGGAAATTTGATATTTACTTTTTAAGTATGGTTAAATTTTACAAAATTAAAAAAAAAATGCTCTTATCAGTTACAATTCCACTTATGTCAAAATATTTAAGCAAAAGTGCGAAGTTTAGAGAGTGGATGACTGGACAGGTGTCGTGTTGAAATCATCACGAAGGCCAAGCTGGTGAACTTAGGATTAATTTTGTAACCTTGTTCGTTCTGCATACGTGCGTATATCGAGAAAAGTTATTCATAACTTCTCCCTTTCGTGTGATGCAGACCAAGTGCTTAGATTGAAGGTATGTATATAGTTACGACTTATAGATTTAGCAGCTTGTTAAATCCTAATTCATTACACGAGTGAACAAGTTTCTGGGACTATTACGGTTGGCGTCATTTGATGGAATTTCTTTTAATTCATTAGATCAGTCTCACCATGATAAACAATTGAACTTGCATAACTTGAAGATGTTGTCTTCAGAGGATAATACAGCTACGCTTTATATTTGCATTTTATACAGAAAAAAAATTATACTTAGCTCGGCGCTTTATACAATACCATTTATATTTAAATCAAAATTTTAAAATGAAATTCAATACTTATGTCGATGTTATTCATAGAACTTAATGGTTTTAGCCAGGGCTTCTCAAAGTGGTCAATATAGACTCCTGTTTGGTTCTGTTCGGTTTCTTTGTTTAATGGCTTATCAATTGTCGTTGCTTATTTAATACCAAAGCCATACTTGCAGAAATAAAAGTCGAGGTACTATTTAACCCATAGCTTTCAAGATAATAAGGTTCCCTACCTTTTCCAAGAGTATTAGTTTGAAAGTGAAGATAATCATCCGAATGGCGGTCGGACTCACTTACTTCGATGACACAGTGCTGCACGTTGGCCAAAACGACAGAGGGACTTCCCCTAAAAAGTCTCATTATTTATAGAATTAGAAAATAAATGTGCAATTGTTTTGTTTACAGCAGAGTTTGTATTTTCATTTACATGATTGGTAAAATTAATTATTTTTTTCATTGTCATTTTGTTCCGATGTCGCAATCCAGCATGTCAGCCACTAAACCACAGGAACTCTTTCCATAAATCCCAGAAGATGAATATAATTTTTAAGAGAGAATGAATGTTCAAAATAAAGTGAATTTACTTGTTTATATTTATAAATTCAACTTTACTGGATGAACTAAAAATTGTAGCAAAATATCATAAGCTTTGTGCAACTGTTGAGTCAATTTTATTTGTTTTTTTCAAGTTCATATTTGATGGAACCTGGGTTTAACCATGTACATTATTCACTACGTAAACAGAAGCAATTTGAACATGGAACTCATAAAACTTGAACCTAATATTTAATATCTCCTCAATGCCGAACACACTCATCCTTTTCATTAAAATGATTCAATAATCAAAGGTACCTTTGGATTTATACTTTACTGATTCTTTTCTTATCAAACTATATTAAAAGGTAAATTAGTTGTGTTTTTGTAATTTGATATTCAGTTAATTTATTTGGGGTAGAATGGATATTGAATTTGATTACAAAGTGCATCAAGCAAAAGGTTTGAGAATCCCTTCTTTTTGTGATTAAATCGGTTTCATTTTGATTAAGAAGGAGCCTGTCGATGGTTTACGGGTTTCATAACAATGCTTAGTTTTGAATCCTCAAAAAATAGCGGTTTGGTTTCGTTTCTTTGTTTTAATGGCATATCAACTCTTTTTAGATTATTTAATGCCAAAGTCATTCTCCTAGAAAGAACAGTAGTGGTACTATTTAACCCATAGCTGGGAGGATAAGGGGGTTCATACCTTTCCCAAGGGTATTTACCCGAAAGTGATTGTGACATATCAAGGTTTGGTTTGGTTTCTTTGTTTTAATGGCATATCAACTCTTTTTAGGTTATTTAATGCCAAATCCATTCTCCTAGAAGAACAGTAGTGGTACTATTTATCCCATAGCTGGGAGGATAAGGGGGTTCATACCTTTCCCAAGGGTATTTGCCCGAAAGTGAACGTAATAGCGCGACTGGAGTACGAACTCGCGTACTGCAATTCCGCAGTCCATCGCTTTAACCATTACACCCGAAAAAAAAATAGCGGATAAAAATCCAAATACTATGTTGATAGTATTGAATGTGTTTGGCATTTGATGAGCATAAAAGCTATAGCGACTGGCTTTTCAATAGTTGCGTTTTGTAAGTATCAGCACAAAGGCAAATTGTGTGCATCAGTCCCTATGCATAGTACAAGGTCATGAAATGTGTCACAACTACTTTAATATATATCACACGTCATCATTAAAGCCACTAATCAATAAAATATATGGCACATGACTATCAACAAGGGCAGGTCTATTGCAGTCAATCGACTAATCTACGATGAGAAGGCAAACATATATCTTTCCATTCATTCGAATTTCCTGTAACCCTAATCCTAAACTTATCAGGTGCTACAAATTTGCTAAAACAGAAAAAGATAATGAAGCATCAGAAACTGAAACTCAAAATCCAACTACGTTGCACGATGAGGACAGTACCGGTTGTTATCGGAGCACTAGGCACTCTCAAGGATAGAATCTTGGATAAATACCAGATGCATCACATTCATGATAGCAAAAATTCAAGTTCTGAGGAACTTCTCATATCCCTAATTTTTTTTTCCTTTTAAAGCCCAACTATTTGCTGAGACTTAGTATCGAAGTAGTGAAATAAAAAGTGAAATAAAATACATTTATCTTACTCGTTGCGTGTTTTTCACACCAGCGTTAGATGATGGTCTTTCAATAGAGTCCGAATAACAGTAAGTCCCCTCAGGTCTCTAGGCTTCTTCTCAATATTCTGGTCTATCTTAACAAAGCTGTTGTCTAGACTGCCTCTTCTTCTAATTTCCAATTGTTCAAATCCCCATCAGTTTTATTTTTCGGTTTCCTGCGATCCCTCATTGGGTTTTTACCCAATACCTTGGATAAAGGAAGGTGGTATTTATCTTCACCTTCCGCAACACAAGACTTGACACAAGGGTGAAGAAAGGTGATGAATATGTGTATTCTTTATATTCATGTTTTGTTGCCTATTTTGAGTGTTATTTTTCCGTCACATTAATAGTACTGTCTTAAGGAGAGGGGTAGTTCTGCAACGAGCATTTTTGTATTTCATACTGGTTGAGATTGCCAGTTATTTTATTTGTGTTTATTAAACTCTTTGAATTTACTTATTTAATTGTATCCTTTGATTGATTTTCATTATCTGTTGGCACTTACATATCAATTAAAAGGCACGGTTTTTCTTTTATAGTCTTTAACCACTATATCTGGTCTTTATTTTTCTATTAGTTTGGAAGGCAAAGTCTCTGAGAATATTAGCTTCTTTTGCTTCAGTTATTGATTCTGGTTGGTGTTTATATTATTTTTTACAATCCAATATTCCATAGTATTTACATACTTAACACTCATTATTTACTCCTTTGAGAGTTTTTCACACCAGCTTTAGCTGATGGTTTCTAATTGGATTTTGAGTAACAGCAAGTCTCTTCAAGTCTCTAGGACTCTTCTCAGTATTCTGGCCGATCTTTATAATGCTGTAGTCGGGATGATCTCTTTACCAATCCTTTGGGGATTATTCCACGTGCACCAATTATAATTGGTATCACCGTCACTTTTATATTCCATTGTTTTTTAGTTCTCTAGCAAGGTCTAGATATTTATCTCTCTTTCTGCCTTTTTTTTTTTTTTTTTAGATTTTACCCTGTAGCCTGCCGAGACCGCAAAGTCAACTATTCGGCAGGTTCTCTTTTTTTGTTGACTTCTATTATTATTCCTCCTGGAGTATGTTTTACATTAGTTTTAACATGTTTTTTCAGTGAAGACTGAATAACAGCAAGTCTTCTGAGGTCTTCCATGTATTTTAGTTGATCTTAATATTGTTGTGGACTGGATGGTCTCGATTCTGTATCTCCTGCAGAGTAGTAAGACACCTCCCCGCACAAAAACACAAAAGTGGTGTCCTGAGTATGACTCTAAACTACTACTGATGCTGAAGCTCCAATTGTGGGAGTATTACTCCTTCATTGCCACTATTCCAAGGTCCACTTAAACCTGGAGTAGAAAGACCTATTAGGGTCCCATCTATGAGTCATAGAGATCTTTGTAAAAATTATTCTTATTCAACAGGACCTTGAGCAACGAAATACTATTAAGAAGCAACAACACAAAAATATAAATATAAACGTCCAATGAACATGATTCTCTAAGATCTAGGCATAAAATAAGCCCACAAAAATTGACATACCTTTGAAATTAATCAATCAATCCAGTTTCCCAGTATATTTTCCAGGTTTTTGAGAACTATTTCTCGGCACCAGTTACAATTTGTATATTTATGTTCCACAGCATCTTCAGCTCTATGTCACACTATGACAAGCTCTTTACTTCTTATTAATCAACACTAGGTCTGGTCTTATTATATACGGTGCCGATCAGAATCTAGAAAAATGTACTCTTGAATGCTATAATATCGAAAGCTGAAATCCCGAAATATCAAAATTTATTTAGGCAAAAAAAGGCTAAATAATTGGAAAAGAAATGTAAATTAGTAATTTGCTCGGATTGTTTTGACAATTTCAGCTCTGATAAGAGGTGTGACTTGAAAATTATCGTAAAATTTCACCGAAGCCATTCGTGCAATTATCCTTAAGATATCTCTATAAGAATCTTCTTCATATGGAGGATCCTTTAAAAATTAAACCTATAAATCTCTTTTTAAAACTATAGATAATTTTTTGAATTATTTATTCCAAAACTAAACTTTGACTTTTCAGGATTGTGGGTTTTAGGATTTAACCTTTAAGGATTCTGATCTTTTGGACTAAATAAAATCTCAGTTACTACAAATAAAAGTGATGGAGGTATAAAATGGAAGTATTCAAGATTCGATATAGACTTTTTGATAATATACTAAAGATTAGACGAATCAACAAAGTTTAGGTTTCTTTGTTTAATGATATATCAGTCAAGTCACGTCGGTTATTTAGTGGCAAAGGCGTCTTTATTGAAGAACAGTAATAGTGTTACTTAAGGGCTTTCATACATTTTCTGAGAGAATTAGTCTGAAAGGGAACATAACGCGACTGGAGTTCAAACCAGCTTACTACTTTCTTATCATTGTTTTACAGTGACATGTTTGAGTCAAGAGAATATGTTATGACAATATTCAAAGTGAGAGGAAATATTCAACTTTTAAAAGGTTCGAACCCTGATGTCTGCGAAACATGTAACTAATTCAACTACAAGATAGATCAACTGAATCTGTAATTATTTACTAAGCATAGTCTAACAGAAAGCCATATTTGTGGAGTGCCTAGTAAGATTGATATATATTTGTCTCCATTGCAGGCGATCAAACTATAATAGGCGCGCTTTTGATTTCTATTTCTCATTTGTGATCATTTGTATTTATTTCTTTTAATTTAGTTTAATATCCGGATAGAACAACAGATTTGTGTCTCGCTTTTATATAAACGGTTTATAATCTTCCTTTTCGAATGTTACTGTAAACACTGATATTTTTTCTTCCTTTCTTTCTTTTTTTATTTTCTTATTTTCTCCCCTTATCTATGGCACGCAATGGTGATACTTCCTGTTCTTCGCGTCACCAATCATTTCACGCATTCAACCAACACATTCAACGCGCCTGTGTGG
This sequence comes from Sepioteuthis lessoniana, assembly GCA_963585895.1. NCBI lineage: Eukaryota > Metazoa > Mollusca > Cephalopoda > Myopsida > Loliginidae > Sepioteuthis > Sepioteuthis lessoniana. Next base: position 136,718,181 of record OY757907.1, on the reverse strand, counting down.
GACTTTTCTCAATGGTGGACGAAATAAGAGCATACTTTAAAACTATAACACGATAAAAGTCACGGAATTGCGTGGGAGATTGCATACTGAGGTGACTCACTATGATTGATGGTCTCGTTTGGATTTGATATTTGCATTAAGGCCACTGATAACTACTGTGCTCTTGTCAGCAAAAAATAATTATTTTATAAAGGAGCGTTCATAAACAAATATTGATGAAGACAGCGTCTAATCGCGAACGTTGTGTAAGGAAACGTTTATCGCTAGGAAAAATTTATTGGATTGGTACAATGAAATGATTGCAGTCTATACTAATATTTTCTAGTATTGAATTATAAACGGTCAACAGTTGTCATTCGGTACTTTTTTTTTATGACGTCTATTATTTACAATATCAAATTTGGAAACATTAGAACAATATCATCAACTGACTTTATTCCTTTCAAGATTGAATTTATATCTAAACTTGACCAATTTTAAGGTTATAGATTGAAATTTGAAACAGATTTGAAACAAATTAATATAGCAAATATCACTCTATGGCCAACAGGTATTTTCAGATTTAGTCACAAAGAAAAGCAAGTTTTTGACAGAGAATGATAAGATTGAGTGATTGTTTGATTTTGTGAGCCCATGTGAAATCATTTAGGATTATTTTATGTCTAGAGGTTAGAGAATTGTGTTCATTCTACAAGGGTTTGTTAAAAAAAACTCTAAGCCTCGACCAAAAGAAGAGCCATAGCTGAATATTTTTGTTATAGCAATACACTGCGACTTCTTATAAAACTAGAAAAACTAATTAAGTTTTTTTTCTAGTTTTATAAGAGGTGATAGTGTTTCTACAGCAAAAATATTCAAATATCCTCTTCTTTCTTAGTGAGGCATAGAACTTTTTAAACGACCTTAGAAGGTTCATATTTACATTTTTTGCGTATTTGTTTCTTAACAGTTTGTTTTGTTGTTGTTATTGTTGTTTTGCGCACGGCCCTGTCGAATACAAATACTTTTTAAACAGATTTATTTGACCCATTGTAAAGATCCTAACAGGTACTACCACTCCGAGTCAGAGTGGAGATGGAAGTAATGTAATTGAATAGGTGCTCCATAAGTGGACCCTCACCATCAGATGCAGTTTTGTGTCATACCCAAAACATCCCTTTTGAGGAAATCTTACCCTTCAGTAGAGGATACAGTCAGAACCTTCGGACCCACGCCGTCAGGACAAAGAATGTTAAGTGTAATGGTTTGGAAAGTTGTCTTACAAGTTCTTACAACTAAAGTGAATTCTAACCTCATTTTATACACTACCATCAGTGGCCTTTGTGCCTTGCCAGGTAGATATCAGTAATGGGTGCATCGCGGCGGAACAGTAGTTAGCAAACGGCATATCATTAATACTAAAGTACCCCATACTTTTGCCTTTGATGAAATAAGCTCTACTTTGTAAATAAAGGAGGGGCAAGCAGCCTCGTCCAGGGTTTGAACTCGGGTCACCGATCCCATTTCTTTTGACGATAAGCGTCACACTAAACATGCCTCCAGTTAATCAGTATTATAGATACTTTGTTTTGTTTTTAATAGCATGTCAATCTTCGCGGGTTATTTAATGCAAAAGCCGTCCTTGTAAAAGAACAGTAGCAGTACTATTTAACCCATAGCTTGGGGGATAGGGGTGTCATACATTTTACAAAGGTTTAAGTTCGAAAGTAAACGTAATAGCTCGACGGGAGTTCGAACTCCCATTCTTCGATCTCGTAGTCTAACTATTACACTACGAAGTTTCCCCCCTCAGTGTAGAAGAGAAACCACTTTTTGTCTAACACAAAAATGTGTTGTAAATTTTTGTTAATTTAACATACTGTAGTTTCAGTTGAAGAAAGTAGATTTGAATCAATTTGGAGAAGAATTTAAACCAATTGTATTCATTGTTATGATAATTAAACCAATAAAAAGGGGAATTTCTTTATCGGAAAATCTTTGAAGGGCATCATTTATAGATATCAGAAGGATCTGTGAAAATTCTAAAGAACCAAGAAAAACAAAAAGAGCTATTTAAGTAAGAAAGGGTGATTTATAATTTATATATAAATCTTATTACCATTGAAATGAATAAAACAAAATTATATGATAACAATCTATATAATATCTAATACACATGATTTGTTTGAATTTAATTCAACTGAAACTATAAGAACAATATATAGTTTCATATTTTATTTTGTGTTTTGCTGGTAATGAGGAATCTTCGGAACTCCTTTTCTTTTTCCTTCGCCAGCACGTTGTTGGAGCTTATCAGAATTTCAGAGCTCATCGGATTTTTGGTGCTCATCAGATCCTCAACAAACTAATAAATAATCATTTATGCTTACTATGTTACTTAGTAAATATACATGAAGTTATCTCAGAGAAATTTCATTTGAGTTGAACAAAATGTGTCGAAAATTTTAACTATGCACCGTTAAAATCAGCATTAACAAATGGGTACTTAAAAATACTATAAACCAGTTTTCGAGCCAATAGAAGAATATAAAAGAGAAAGGTCTTATAAAGGTAAAAAAAGATGTAGGAAAAGGATTGCACAATTATTCCCTGAGTTAGGTTACAAAAAAAGAAAAACTACATGCAAAATGTTTACCTTCAGTAACCTGTTTACAAAAATAAAAAAAATAGAATAACTTTCGTAAATATGAATAAAACAAACTTTTAGGGGAAGGTATAGAAGAAGAAAAGAACATGCAAAAATTTCTTATGTAAATTCTTCTTTCATTTTTATCTCCTGTCTTTCTTTTTTTTTCTTTTCACCATCCGGACTTCTGCACTGAGTAACTGGTTATAAAATTTGAATGAAGAATTCACTGAAAAGCATTTTTTTTTCAACAAAAGGAAAACCTTTTTTTTTTTTTTTTCGATAGAATATATCGAAGGAATACTATTACAAAATTTCAGAATTTTTCATATTCTAAACAACTTTTGTCGATAGCAATATCGACATTACAAGTTCAGAATCAACAGGTTCTAAATTAAAACCAGCCTTTCAATCAATAATATTGAAATTGTCTTCAGAATACTTATTTGTAACAATCTTCCCTTTCAAAAAAGCAGCTTTACATCTAAACAAAATTTCAGAATTAATAGGTTCTGAATTAAAACCTATCAATGAAGAACCGTATCTTCATTAGGACTACAGAGCTATTTTATCCGGCCTCAATGATTCCTATAAAAAAAGAAAATGATGACTCAAAGCAGAGGCCAATGTGAATGTAGCAGATATCTGAATCACACTAAGAACAAAAGGCACAAATTCCAGTATTGCAACTTACAAAGCTTTTTGCTTAGATGTGGCACAAGGCTGTATAAATGGGGCGCCCAATGAGACACGAACGGATTAATGAAGATTTGTTAGTCTAGCTTGCTACCCATTACACCACCCGAGACCCCCATGAATTCCAGTATATATTCGTAATCATTCTTCCAATGGTTTTTCTTTTTGAAGTTTTAGCGGTAATGAACGACCAACATTCGACCAACCAGACGTCGAAGAAATTTTTTACCTCCTCGTTCCATAACGATAAAAAAATATTATCCTCTATGGGACAAAACGATATCCAGCACTAAAGAAATTCATAAAATTTTCAAGCAAAATAAAAGGAAATAGTGTCTGATAAAAATGAGATTTTGATAAGTGTTCAAGTTGAAGAAACAATATCCCATTTGATTGAGAGCAAGGGTGAAAGAATAAGCCATTTGGTTGCGGAGTTTTTATGTGGATAAGTGTAACGTGTGAACGGACGAAACACAAGCAGAATTATAAAATTGATAGATGCAGATATTTCAAAATTTCTTGTAGATTTTTTAGTATGATATGATATCAGATTCGGTTGGTAAAGATTATAAGCTTATTGCATGAATAGTTTTGTATATCTCACTGATACTAAAAGTCAGGATTCGATATCTTATAATAATGAAAAACAAAACTATAATTCATGAAGCCGATATTTAAGATATATACGAGCATCATTAAATAAGTTTTCAGACTTCTTTTGTATGGGCACTTTCATTGATAGTACACCCCTGAAACTCTAGTCCCCTTCGAAGTAATCTCCTTCGGCTGCAAGGCACTTATACCATTCCAACAACTTCTGGAAGGCCCATGGAAGTCCTCTTGTCTGGACTTTAGGGAGGCTGAGGAATTATCTTGATGCCCATCTTGGTCAAATAGTCTGTGATAAGGATTGAGCTGTGGATTGGTGTATTGTCCTGGTGGAAATGCCACTGACCCGATTTGAAGAGTACTGACCTCTACCGACGGAATCTCTTCCTGAACTCCCTTAAAACCTCAACATAGTAACCCTAACCCTTTGACCAATCAACTCTGGTGTATTGACTTCCTTACTCCTCCCACACCTCTCATCATCCCTCACAGACTCCTTGCCTTCCTTGAATCTCTTATGGCACTCAAAAACTGATGCTCGATTCATGCAAGATGCTCCAAAAGCAATCTGAAGCATTCCATACGTTTCTGTGGCATTTTTTCCAAGTTTAAAACAGAATTTTATTGCATATCGTTCTTCTAAAGTGTCCTCACGTCCAGATTGCATGATTTCTGAAATTCACCAGCTGTAACGATCAGGCTTTAGTAGGGTGTATTCCAATTCCTGCTGTAACTGTTCATTTAAACCTGAAATAACAAAAATTGGTCAGTCATCTCATAAGATGTATAGCAATAAGATACTGAATTTTCAAGAGTCTACGACAATTTTAAATGCCTGTACAAAAAAAGTCTGGAAACTTATTGAATTCACCACGTAGGTCTCCCTTTGTTTAAAGTTTGATAGTATCTAAGCCATCCCCTATTGCAAAAAGAAGAAAAAAACTTTTCAAGACAACCAACTATTTTCTATTTGGACGTTTGATGCAACATAACTTTCCTTACTTTATCAAGTAGTTTGCTTATTAGTGTAATATAGTTGTGCACTTGAGGTTTCTTAAGACAGTTTTTCTGCCCGTATTTCTCCCCCTTGACCTTATGAGATCCGAAATAAAATTTTTAAAAATTTCACTCCTGTATTTTTTACTGAATTTTCACAACTCGAAAATCCTATCTCTATTTTAAAAAATGGTCACACTCATAACCTTGAATAAGAACTTATTAGGGGGCACCTCTGGTAGTGTAACGGTTAGCAAACTAGACTAGCAAACCTACACGAGTGAGATCGAGTCTCATTGGGCGCCCCATTCATTCGGCCTTGTGCCACATCGAAACAAAGAGCTTTGTAGATTACAATAAGAACTTATCAGGTAGTTGTTTACCTCATGTGTAGAACGATAGACTTTTCCCAAAGCGATTTTCCATTTTGATGTTTACGTTTATAGATTAAAATATACATATAGGCATTTCCTAGAAGACTTAATTATCCAAGCATTTGATTGCATTATTATTATATATATATAATTACTATTGCACTCTGAATGTCAATAAATATTATTATAAGAATATATATTTCAAAGCAGACGCCTATCTTGGAGGTAATGTCCCAGCGTATTCATCAACGTGAAGTGAGCAAAACATTTAGTGAATGGAAGAAGAGCAAGACTTATTTTTTTACCAATCGGTTTGACGTCAATAATTTTGCTTATTGCAATTGTATCTTGCATTATTTTTCTGTCACACTGGTTCTTTTTCATTCTAATATAAACACAATTTCTGATTTTTAGACGTCCATATAAAGTCCACTAATCTTGAAATGATAGGCTTGATTAAGAGAGAATTAGAACAGGTGTACAAGCCTCTAGATATATCCAACAGTTTCAAGTTACTCAGGATTTTTAATTTCAAGTAAAAACTTGACAAAGGCGTAAAACTCCCATTACTGTTTTTTCACTCATTTTTGCATTGTATTTAATATAACTATTATCAAAACCACACACATACAACCTTTAAACCTACACGCAGGAAATATACCCTTGGCGCAACGGTTATCGTCATAAAAATGGAATTGCCTCCAAGACAGGTGTCTGCTTTGAAATATGGAATTTGAAAAATGGAATCGATGACGAGAATTCAAATACTGGATGTGGCTGTTTGTTTTAATTCGTACTAATGCCGTAGGGTAAAATATTACTTTATCTTATCTTTCTTCTGCTATTGGAAAATAGTAGCGTTGGCAGGGGGGGTTAGCTTTGGTAAGGTGACCGGTCTAGGAGAAAGGTAAACATAGAATTCAAACCAGCTGCACTTAGCGTAATAAACTGAACTTATGTCACATCCTGCTAATGGCATAGGGTTTGAATGAATAGTCATAGAAAATATATTAAAAAAGGTAGTTACTAAACTTGGCTTAGTCTGTCAGGTCTCTTACTGTACTTGCTATTTCGATGTGGTCACCCACAAAACAGTAACAGAAACTGACGCTTTAAGTGTGACTTGATCGTAAGCCAGGAAAAAGATATATTAATACCTACTTTTCCCACTAAAATATAATCCAGAATTGATATCCGTATTTGAGATATAGAAGATGATATACTTAGACACGATTTTTCTTAATATTCCCTACTGAAATACCCGTACGTGTTATGTCATAAATACAGTATTTTAATGTAAAACCTTATATTCTTTACAAAATACTTTATTGATATAAATTCATGGCGTCATCATTCAGCAATTAAAGTATTTTCTTGGTTTTCTGTGGTAGTACATCATATATCTTCTAAGGTGTGTATTCTATCATAAAAAAAAAAAACGATTCGTGTTTGACTCGATTCATTTTTAACACATTTCATTCAGTTTTTTCTGTAAGTTCACCTGTTTTTTTATGCACAAATTTTTCAGTTTTTAAATTCTAAGATCAGAATATTCCTTTTCACCAAACTCTTTTGTTCAAGTTTTACAAACCTTTCCAAAAACGTGCTTACACCTATTGAATCTTTATCGTAAACTTCAACTGAGCTTCTACTTCACCTTTTGCACGATTAATTGGTTAACTATGTCGAATGTCAATGTTATGTACTGCCATGAATTGCTTCAAAATAAAGTCAAATTATAAAACTTCGATAAACAAAACTTAAAATTTTTACATGCAAATATAGTCAAGAGATGAGTGAATACGTAAAACTATTTTGATATTTCTCTAGCATTATGTTAGACATAGCGCTGTAAAATTGTGTATCAAATTAATCTCTCTCTCTCATATGTATATAATTATATATATATATATATATATATATATATATATATATATATATATATATATATATCTTTTTCATTCTCTTTATTCAGTACTAAATATTAACCATATAAATTGAGAATTATACAGTGAAAAGTTTAGGCCAAAATTTAATTGATAACTGTGGTAGCTTCTAGCTTTATAGATCAAAACTTTATATATATATATATATATATATAGCAACAATGATACCCAAGGATTTAGTCATAATGAGAATAAAAGTGTAAAACGAAACAAAAAATGACAGACTAGCTAACTGGTTTCGATCCTAGCTAGGTTAACTCGTCTTTTGTTTCTTTTTATGCTTTTATTCTTATTATGAATAAATCCTTGGGTCCGTTTGTTGATATCATTAAGTTCTGTTACACGAAAATATCTTTATATATATATATATTAAAGACAGAAATAGAATTACATGAAAATAATACAACGCAGAAGAAAAGAACAAGAGATAAGCAGTCTTATTACTTAATCAAACTTAACGATATCAAAGAATCGAAAGTAAGATGACTTTTGCATCAGCTCTCTAATTAGGAGACAGTTCTGTCTTTAAAAAAATGAACATCTGAAAGTTGTTTTTGTGGCTTTTCCACCGGGACCGCTGGGAAATAGGCCGCCATTTTATTTAGTAAGCAGGTCTTTTTCTGATAAAAGATAAATCGCAAATCAGCGTCATAAGCAGAGACGGGAATTCAAACTTGGTTTACTCTTTCATTTTGTGCGTTGATGATAACCTTTACGCAAACTTGGCGTGTGCGTTTACCAACACACACACATACACACACACACACGCACACATAGAATGTTTGGATGTAAATCGCAAAATATAAAAATAACTCACTTGTTAAAAATGAATTAAGAGAAGATTACACACACAAAAACTTTCATCGTGTTGGTATCTGTTCCATATGGTATTCTCAATCATCAGACGCATCTTCGAAAGAATTGAGCACTCTGGTAGCCGATAGGGTACAAAAATGTAAACAAACGGACGCTGTTGCTACATAATACCTTATAATTCCTTTAGCCAACGTGGTACGCTTGTTGGCTGAGCGGTCTAATACTAAGTCTAACGTAAAGTTGGGCGGGTTTCGATCCCGGCTTCAAGCGTCCTACGTGTCTAGCCACACTCCAGAGTTCTGATAGAACGAAATAGTCTGTCTGTGGATGACTATATATATATATATATATATATATATGTATGTATACATTTTCTCCTACTTTTTTTTTTTTGTATTTCCCACTCCTAAACATCCATCGATAACTCAAAATTGTTAATATCACCCCTCATGGTCCTGATAGTGTTGACCACTCAATAAATCATTCCTTCCACTTGGATCGTTGTTATCAGTTTTTACAAACACACACACACACACACACATATATATATATATATATATATATATATATATATATATATATATAACAACTAGCACAGGGTCTCGTCAAAGAAACTGTTACTGCAATAATAATGATTTACAAAAACACTAATCAGTGGTTGGCTTACATTGTCGCTGGAGTTTTGGAAGGAGATACATTGGCACCAGATCGATTTACAATCTTTCTAGATTACTTGCTATGAACGTCAATAGATCTAATGAAAGAAAATGGTTTCAGATTTTAAAAGACAAAAAGCCGACAATATGCCGCAGAAACTGACTGATGCAGACTACGGAGATGATCTAGCACTTCTTGCAAATACACCAGCCCAAGCCAGATCTCAGCTACATAGCCTGGAGTAATCAACAAGAGGCATTGGCCTCTACGTGAACAACAGAGTTCATGTATTTAATTGGGAAGCCTCTGAAATTAGTAAACCGGTTCACGTACCTCAGCAGTAATATCTCATTTACAGAAAAGGATGTCAGCATACACATAAGGAAGTCAAGGAAAGCTATTTACGAGTAGTTGATTATATGTAAATCCGATCTCTCTGCTAAAAGAAAATGGGATTTTTCTTAACTGTGGTTGTGTTGTTATTGTATGGCTGCACCACCTGGACTCTAACAAAACGCTTAGAGAACAAGCTAGATGGGAACTATGCAAAAATGATGTGTATTCTTTTGAACAAATCCTAGAAGCAGCTTCTCACAAAACAGTAGATATACAGCCACTTGTATCTTATCTCACAAACCACCCAAGTAAGAAGAATAAAACTTGCTGGGCACTACTGGAGGAATAAGCGACGTTTTTCTAGACAATCCTAAACATGGACATACCAATGTTAACCAACCAGCAAAGACTCGCATACATAAATTCTGAGCAGACACTGAATGCAGTCTAGAACACCTGCTAGGATTGATAGCAATATATATATATATATATATATATATATATATATATATATATATCTTGTGACGTAGTGACAAAGGTGCTGAACTGTAACATTGTCAAAAGCGAATTGAAACTCTAATCGTACCATTGCTTTCATACCATTAGCAGAGGTATAAATGCCTTTATCTTCCAGGTATTGATTAAATAGTACAACTATTGTTTTTCAACAAGGATGGTTTTGGCATTAAATAACCCACAAAGATTGATATGTCCTTAAACAAAGAAACTACACCAAACCATAAATTGGAACTAATATGTCTGACACAAATGTCTTGAATCAACATTCAACCTTTCATAAAAGCAACTATTTTCGTGAAGCACAAAGTCAAAATATTACTAAATCCTGTTGATACATATTTTATATGCGATGCTGATGTAGTTGACATCTGTTCCTGCGATCGATGTTTCAAGTCCAGATTAAACTCATACATAAGTATGTATCGTATATTTCTTTTGAAAAATACTCTTTGATAATATTATATGGGAGTAAACTTTTCGTAGGGGAAAACTTTACTGAATGTTTTGACGTTTTCATTTTAAAACTCGTAGAAAATGATTTGAACTATATGGGATAAAATATGCAAATTTTATGTGAGTTTTAATTTCTTTTTTGTAGATTTCTGATGGCCCCGAAAACCACCAGCAGTTATTGGCTAAAAAATGTGGTAGAGAATTACCGGAACCAATAATATCGAAAACAAATCAAGTGACAATAATGTTTTTTACAGATAACAGCAAAGAATACAAAGGATTCGAAATAAATTATACAGGTAAGATTTATATTTGATTATGATAAGTGTATTAAAATTTGTTTGGTATGGTTTGGTATTATGGCATAGGAATCTTTGTAGGTTATTTAATGCAAATCCGGTTTATTCATATATTTATATATTAGATGTATATGATGTATAAACATAAGTCAACAAAGTTAAATAGTTCCAATTATTGCTATGTATCACTAACAATTCAATTAAACATCAATTATTTGTTTGTAAACAGATGATCAAATAGTTCTATTTCAAACAATTCAATTTAGCATAAGTCATTTGTTTGCACTCAGTTTCAATGTTAAACAGTTCTGTTTAACCCATCGATAGAACCCTAACAGGTGCTATCACTCCAAGCAGAAGGGACCAAGGAGCGATGGCATTCTGCATTCCTTAAAACTCCAGAATTACTGGAGCCTCAACATCAGATTGTTTAATGTCATATCAAGGCACTCGTTGGAGGGGGGGGTCTTACCCCCTCTGCAGCAATATAGTCGGAGTATTCTACAACCCTAGCTGACTGTGCTTGTGTATTAAGAGATATTATTCACATATGATGATAGATCCATAAAGTAACCAATATGATCTTATTTTTCTTAAATTCAGTGCATTTGCTATGTGTCAGAGACATCTTATATTTAAAACGGTTCAGTTTATTCTTTTAAAAGTTCCTTCCACAATCAAGTCTGAGTTTAGTAGAGAAAAAAAGCAGAGTGAGATGTAGTTTTTATTCATTAATGAAAATATGTTCCAATAGCACGTGTAAGATGCTTGCATTAGTAGTCAATGTTGATGCCAAGGGGAAACATTATGAATTTGAATGTTATTTTGAAAAACTTCTCTGTCTTCCTACCTTTGCATCTACGGCCATATCTAATCTTGTGTTGTATGAAGCTAAGCTTTATAAATGTCAATAAACTTTCTTTAAGTTTGAAGTATTTTTCGAACCCAATTAAAAGCTATAGTTGTTTAAATGCTGATTTTTAAGGCATGCGAAAGCAACCAACTGAGAATATTGGCATAGGATGATCTTAGGATGCTAATTTAAGTTCAATTTGATCTTATGTTGTATTTTAAAAACCGGAATAAAATTAACGGGTACGAAAACAGTGGTTTAATTTTTAGTACGGACGCGTTGATTCTATAAAAAACATTATGGATAAAAGTCTTCTTAGAATGTATTAATCATGTGGAGATCCAGAAAGCAAATTGGAAGAAGGTTTATAATAAAAAAAAATAAATGCAATAAAGATGAGGATGCTAGTCCGAAAAATCCAGTGGATGATATCACTAATTCTTTGCAAAATATCAGACCGTTTTGAAGAATGCACTGATCTAAAAGTTGTGATCGAAACAAAACTGAGGATATTAAAACAAACAACCCATGAAGAAAAGGACAATACTTATATTACAATCTATATCAAGTCTAAAATCACTAAAAAGCAATAATGGTTTACAATTCCCAATCACGTCGGGTAAAAATAAAGCAGAAAATGTCATTCTATTACTAATTGCTGTTGGTGAGGCACAAAAGTAGAAGAAGGCAGAATTGTCGGTAAACTAATCATCGTTCAGATTATTTAAAACAGATGAAAAAGAAACAAAAAGTGAAACGTAAAGTTTCATTTAGCACATAAGCTCAAGGAGACACAGGTCTTTTGATCTAATGAAACTGAAAAATGTGTTTCTTTATATAAAGAATTGCGATGAACCATTTTTTAATCGATAATTCATGCCCCCAAAATACTTTACGGCGTAATTTCGTTTTTTTTTGTTTTTTTTTACTGGATTTTCACAACTTTGTTTTAGATACTTAATTAACGTTATATATATATAATCAACATGATTAGAAAATCCGGCAAGCACTCCGTGGGACATACAAACCACTGACCACCGGTCCACATCGCATACAAGCGGTGCTAAATTAACTAGTCATGGGAATGTGTGCGATGTGGACCGGTGGTCAGTGGTAGAGTTTCGGCTTTGCAATCTGTGGTCGCTGGTTCGATCTCCAGTCGTGGAGATCACGGTATGCACCGCTGACGAGACCAAATAATGTCGAAACAGGTGTTCTGTATGCCGCACGGAGTGCCTGCCGGATGTTCTAGGCATGGTAATTCAGTTTTTGATATATAATTTCTCTCTCTCTCTCTCTCTCTCTCTCTATATATATATATATATATATATATATATATATATATATATATGTGAGACACGCTTTATGTAACGATTATTGTCGTAGGAAATGGAATCAATGACCCAAGTTCAAACCCTGGACAAGGCTGTTAGCATTTCTATTCGTGCTAATGCTCTTTGGGAAAGGCACCACTTCATCTGTTCCCTCTCCAGGCTATGGGGAAATGGTTGGGCATACTAGGGTCTTGAGCCCTAGACAGGCAACCCATAAATTAGAAGGAAAACTGTGAATTTAAACCAGCTGTAATCCGCTTAAAATTGACCTTGTGTCACATCCTGCTCGTAGCGGAGGAGTTAGGTAAATACAAAGAATATATTGGCCGAGTCACACTGACAACAAAAACACTGTAAAAAGGGTCTTAGAGGGAATCTTTTATATTTTAATTCTTAGCTAAATTCTGTTTGCAGTAGATAATTATTTCCTCAAAAGTAATGAGTTGGTGGAAGGGTCGTATCACTCGGTATAAGTACTATAATATATAAGGGGAAAAGTAAAATGTTGTTTTTCAGGTTTGTAACAAAGATCAGTAATTTTTGTGGGAAACCACGCCGGTCAAAATGTTTTCTAACATACATGACAATTTTGATTTAGAAAGAAAGAAAAGTATCAATGTTCTCACAGCAAACGCGGAAAATTCAATACAACAAATATCTTTGTCCTTGTTTTTGTCCTTGAAAAAGAGTCGTTAACATACCCGAAATTGTTCAGACAATTCAAGCTCTTCGGTCGATCCATTCATCATTGTATAATCCATGAGAAAAAACAAGTTTCCTTTGTCCGAACAATTCCTCGTATAAAACGAAGTGCATCTCAGCCATTTAGATAATTTCACATATGCATTATAAAAATCCGTCTACTTCGCCAGCAACATTTTGTATTTACGGAATATAAGACGCATCTTTTTCTTTCTTTTTTTTTTTTTTTTTCTTCCTTTTTAATGTAACCCTCAAAATATCCTATGCCTTACACTGTAAAAGAATCTGGGATCAACCAATTATCCGAATTTAACGATCCAGGCAACTTTATACTTAAAATGTATAGTATATTGCTTATGTGTTATTCAAATTGGGTCGAAAAGGGGTATGTCTATTCTAGTAGTGGGGAATCCTTTCACTTAAACATCACATAGAAATTTATTGTATTCTAATAAGGCTGCACCCAAGGCTTACGTGAAAATCTATTTAAGCTCTTGGTAAATAACTTTGTCTGGATTTAATTAACATATATTACTTATAAAATTCTTTTTGAAATACGGACTTTTTAATGACTTTTTGAGATTTTTGTGTGTGAAAGAATTGGAATATTTTTTTTTTCTATGTTCTCCTACAAATGGATACACAAGTGTTAACCGACTAGTAAAGATTTACTTATACCAGTTCTGTGCGGAAACTGGATGCCGTCAAATGGACCAGCCAGAAGTGATGAACAATTGGAACGGATGAATAGAGAGAGTCATGGAACGTAGTGTTATCAGTACAACTTGATAATAAAGATTATATTACATTTATAAAGTGGAGGAACGCGATTTCAGTTGGTCTCTCGACGTGGTTGTAAAAGGCCGCAATTGATGGTTTAAAAGGTAGCTTGAGGTCTTAAGGCTGCAGGTTCCCCACCCTACGTCTACACTATCAGTTTTAAATAAGTCAGAATACAAAGTAGCTCGCTAATCGAAGAGATGCAGGATATTTTTGACCACCTCCAATGATAAGATCCGAATCAGATTCTTCAATATTTCCCTCAATTTTATTTCTCAGTATATTTCATGTTAAATTTAGAATGCGTCTGACGTGCAACAGATACGTTAATCTCTCACTCACTCACACACACTCTCTCTCTCTCTCTCTCTCTCTCTCTCTCTCTCTCTCTCTCTCTCTCTCTCTATCTATCTATCTATCTATCTGGTTATTCATACTTCCTTCATTTAAATTTTCACAGTATAATTGTTTGATGGTCGGGCTAGTGATTTTTATTTCACTAGTGAGGATATCGAAATACAGCTCGAACTTCTGTTATTGTGCTTGAGAGTTTTTAGTTTATTCGAGATTTGTTGAGAAATTAAATGAGGGACGAATTCTTCTTATTTCAAATCGTCTGACCATTTCCAACCGTACAGAACAGTAAAAGAGCAAATTTCTAACAAAATGTATTTGATTCTTAACTGGTCACTTTTTATATATTTATATGGTTCAGGCAACGTAATCCTTTGCTCAGTCAACTGGGGCTGTAGAATAAACTGACTGCACCTCTGCAGAGGGGTAAGACCCCACCCCAACGAGTGTCCTGGATATGATACTAAACAATCTGATGGTGAGGTCCCAGTAATGCTGGGGCCTTAGGGAATACGGAGCACCCCTTCATTGACATTGCTCCCATGTCCACTTTGGCCCATCGGGGTAGCACCTGATAGGGTCCTATCTATGAGTTAAATAGAAGTAACGGCATAATTACGCTAAACTGAATTGTTTGATTAAACTGAATGGCTTGAAATAGAAATGTTTTTGACAATTAAACCGTACTTACATTTAAACTGCGTGCTTATACTAAACTGAATTATTTGAAATAGAACTGTTTTTTGACATTGAAACTGTATTTACACTCAATTGAATTGTTTAACATAGAACTGTTTTGAATATTTACCGTGTGTAAACAAAATCTGTACTTATACTAAACTGAATTAGAACTGCTTGACTAAACTGAATAGCTAGAAACATTTTTCATTATCAAAATGTACTTTCATTTAAACGGCGTACTTATGCTAAACTGAATTGCTTGAAATTGAACTGTTTTTGACATTGAAACTGTACTTACACTAAACTGAATTGTTACATATAACTGTTTGAATAATTTGAAATGGAAATGTTTTTGACAATTAAACTGTGTACTCATGCTAAACTGAATTGTTTTAAATAGAACTGATTGTTTACATAAGAATGGATTTGGCATTAAATAACCTACAAAAGTTGATATGCCATAAAACCCACCAAACCAAACCAAACGTGATCTTACTGTACACGTAAATCACCAATCCTGATTTCGTACTTTGCTTTGAACTGGACTCGTGTAAAACTGAACACTAGGACTTTCTATACTCAAGCCACGCAAATGAATATATTACACTATCTTAGATTTCATAAACAGATAGTTTTTCATGCCTTTTTCCCCACAGATAATCTTTACTTGTTCACACTGAATAAAGATATCTATTCTAAAAATCGTCTTTGGAAATCACTTCATCGGTATCAGCTGAGCTAATCTTAGTCCAATATAAGAAAGAATTTTTTTTATGTGCAGGCCTTTTTTGCTTGCTTTGAAAATCTGCATTCAAAACACTGGCTTTGAATCTGAACCATTAACACCAGCTGGAAATGTCAAACAATTTCAACCACAAGGTCACCCTGAGAAAATTTTTAAAAAACTATTTATGAAGTTAAGCTTGATATGATAAAAAGTCAAAACAATAAAGTGCCACATGAGGTTATTAAATTCATTTAGTTTATGCTAATACAAAACTAAAATGTTGTGTAACCGGTGAAAACTGAACACCATATTAGTAATGGCCAGTAAAGCTACCATACTAAACATTGCGCCATACTGAAATACCATTGATTTTTATATAGTTATTTACTAAGCTCAACTTAGTCTGGCACAAGGGTATCACATTGAGGTACCTAATAACATTAGTAATGGTCTATGAGAATAGCTTGTCAATCATTTTGGCCCGATACCGACATTTTCCTTATAAAAAAAACAGACGTTGAAAGACGACGCGACTATTCTTCCCCAAGTGTCAAGGCTGTAATAACCAAACATTTTGTTTTTCATTTTTTCTTTTTCAAAAATATTCAGTTTTCCGCAAACAATCGTTTTAAAAATGTTCTCAATGGTTAGCAGTGCGTACATAGGCATTCTTATCAGGGGTCTTAAATAAACATTCTTACCAGGGGTTTTAAACAAACCCAGCAAGAATATTTGGAGAGAAAGAATTTTTCAAAGGCGGCTTTAATCTTTCTGGTCCCAAAGGCTCATTTTATACACATTTTTCAAGGAAATGTTCTAAAAAAATCTAATTTATCAGAATTTAAGAAAATTTCAAGAACGTTGTTCCCATAATGACTTTAAAGAAGACTCTAAAAATGTAAGGTTAAACATCTTACGGTCATTTAACAAATGAGTCAAATATCTGTCTGTGTCTCTTTCTATCTCTCCTTCTATCTCCCCTCTCTCTCTCTCTCATATATATATATATATATATATATATATATGTGAGAGAGAGAGAGTAACGCTTATCATAGAGCACACAGATGCTACACTGACACAAATCAAAAGTGCCAGGTAATGAAATTTTCATTTGAGACCGAGCACACACACAGACACTCTGATCTTTGACATATGAACAGTATAATCTTGTTCCGCTGAAGGTTTTTAATTTGTACCCTCGGAAGTTGTTCATTTTACTTTCTATCTTGTTATCTTCAATAAAAAAAAAATCGAGCTTTTTATCTTAACGTAACATTATACACAAAAGTTATTTTTCTGTATAGTTTGGTTTGGTTTAGTTTTATTACATATCAACCATTTTAGGTTATTTAATACCAAGTCTTGTTTATACATATAAGTCAAATATATTTGATTTATAAAAACATTTTGTTAATAACATTTTTAAACAAACCTGAGCTCATTTCTTTGCACATTGTTAAATGCTTCCAAGTAGTGCTTTATATAACTGAGAATTCAATTAAATATCAGTCATTTGTTTACACAGTTAAATAGACAAACAGTTCTACTTCTAACAATTCAATTTAGCATTAGTCATCAAAGTTAAATTGTTCCAAGTATTGCTATGTATCACTAACAATTCAATTAAGCATCCGTCATTTATTTGCACTTAGTTAAAATAGTCAAACAGTTCTATTTTACCCATAGATAAGACCTTATCAGATGGTACCACTCCGGTAGCAGAGTGGACCTGGAAGCAATGACAGTGAAACGGTACTGAACATTGCCTAAAATCTCCAAGGCAGGTGCCTCGCCATCAGATTGTTACCCCTCTCCAAAGATGCAGTCTGTGTCTTCTACAGCCCCAGCCGACTGGGTTTGACTTATATGGCAAAATATAAAAGTTACTAATATAACCAAGCCGGGACAAATGAGTTTCGATGCTTGATTTATTAATGTTGGATATCTCCATCATTGATTTTTCTGAGAGAATGTGTTGATTTTATTGTTGTTAACTTGAGTAAACATAACCAACTATGGAGAATCATACAGTGAAAGGTTTCCAGCATAGAACTTTTTAAATTGTCACATGTTCAATCATTTAATTCTTTGTACCGTTTTCACGACCTTCTCACTTTTTCCTGAATTTCAATCACATTTTATTCTTCTTATAATATAAACGAAAATGTTGCCTATTTTCTTTCCTTTTCTGTGTTAAGATACATAAAAAATAATGTCAATTTTCAGTTTTGTTAAAAGTATTCGCTGAGATAACGATAAAAATTGACCCTTTAAATTAGAATTAAACCCTGCCATATAACGACAAAAATAGAATTAACATTTTTGTCCACCTCGTATATATAAAATGAATGCAAATTTTGAAAATAATTTCACTGAAATGTAACTAGTTGTTTTAAAAAGTTTTTTTTTAATATGACAGGTATTTGTGGAAATAATATGTCAACGACTAATGCAATTATAGAAAGTCCAGGATATCCCAAGCTACCACCCCTGGGAGTAAAATGTGAATGGATTGTTGATAGAATGGACCAAAAGCGACCAGCCGTCGAAGTCACATCAATCAAACACACATTTACTGTGTGTCGTAATTCTGGACTCAAGGTAAGCCATTTCAACATAATTCGAGAAAAAATCGGTGGTTGAGGCAGTTTTGCTTTTATTTTCAGCTACACTTTAGAATATGTATTTTTAAGCTGAGCAGACCTTATCTCTTCAAAAGATTGGTACAGTGAAATTTTCCTACCCCTCGTTTATATTTTACAAAGCTAACGTTTGATCCTGATGTTGCAGCATATTTCTCATAAATGCCAAAGGCTGATGTTTTTATTTCAGCTAGGTTTTTAAGAATGATTTGTTTCTCTAAAGACACGCAAACCCTTCTCACTTGACGTAACTGAATCTCGCCATCACTATTTAATAGTGAACCAGACTAAACTTAGTTTAGCGAATATAATTAATTGCAGAAGTGCTCTGTATCTCCAATCGCTTGATATTTTTTCCTACCGGTATCAGAGACCGGGGTCTGAACTTTGATTTTTTTTATTTTCTTAATTAGTATTTTGGATATTAATTTTCAAAACGGACTGTTCCTCCCTACTTGGAAACTAAACGCAAAACTATCTTCCTGATCCAATTTCATTCCATGTTGAACAATACTTAGCCGAGATGAAAACTTTTATCCATTAATTTTTATTTACATATCAACTTTTCATGCAAAATTAATTTTAAAACGAAACTAAATTCCACTTGATTCAACATAAATTTACATAAACTTATCTCACACATTTAAAAATTATCATGCACCATTTAGATATCGATATTTATCAACATTTTATTTTATACAACCAGTTGTATATTCAAATTTGATTGCACAACCTAAAATAACGATTATAAGTACTATTTAGAACGACATTCGTTGGTTCCATGTTACGTTGCCATGACAACCTCGTTTCGAGTCTAATTTTTCCATTCTTTTTTGTAAAATGCATTTATTTTTCCCAACTCATAATCTGATAACTTCGGAGAGAGTGAAACGGTATATTAGATGAATACTACGCCAAATTTTGGGTTTTGCGTCATAATTTCTCTTAATCTTAATTTGGTAAATGGCCGCTATCATGTGGATATAATTAAGTTACTTGCTTTGGTTATTCTGTTGCAAGATTTCAGCAGTAAAACATCAAGCTAAACCCCAAAATAATCGTATTTACTTGGAAGACAAATCTTGGAGCTCTTTTTCTATAAGAGGCTCACAACATTTTTTTCTAGAACCCGTCGCCTTATGTATCTTCCTTTTTTATACCATTCGTTTGAAGACATTCATTTATTAACAGACAATACCAAATAAACAACGTGGCATAACGTCTATCATCACGGAAAACGGAATCGACGAGCCGAGTACAATTTTTATTCATTTCACAATGTCTATTCTCTTCTTATGAATGTTTTTTTACCCTGCTGCCAGGTTACCTGGTCAAAATATTTGTCAAAAGAAATTAGATGTTGAGTACTCTCCAATCAGGATCTTACTCGGAAAACTAAGTTTAAATTCGGAACGAAGCCGTATGTGTTTCACTTTCACTCTTATAAGGTCTGAATCTAACTATTATCTCACCCACCTCCCAGGAGCATTGGCTCTTTAGTCTTAGCAACCTATCTAGGAAAAGGAAAACTGAATTTAAACCTGCTCTAATCCGCTTAAAAGTTGACCTTGTATCGAGTCCTGCTTGTGTAGAGGGATTGAGTAAATACAGTCTAGCTCGGTAAATTTTAACAAAAAATCTGTTACCCCTTCTAGCCAACTTCAGGTTTGGTTTGGTTTCTTTGTTTAATGGCATATCAACCTTTGTTGGTTAATGCCAAAGCTATCCTCCTAGAAGAACAGTAGTGGTACTATTTAGCCCATAGCTGGGAGCTAATACCTTTCCCAAGGGTATTTGCCCGAAAGTGAACGTAATAGCACGACTGGAGTTCGAACTCGCTTACTACGATTTCGCAGTCTATCGCTTTAACCATTACACCATGAGGACACCCACTTCAGAGGTCAGTAATAATTTAAAATCTACTAATTAAGTACAATTCCCAAACTCAGACCTTTAAGACAATTCGATGAAATATTTTTTTAACCTATGTATTATATCCCTACAATGTCTTTTAAGCGTCATAGATTTATATTCACAAACAATATAAATAAACCGTTTCGATAGAAACGATGGTCGGATTAAAAGAAATTCTGATTACAGGATTTGTACCGGTTGTAGAATGGACTGATAGACAAACAAGCAAATCACAAATATGAGCAAAATCTTTGGATAAAATTTAGATGTGATCTTGAAATAAATTCTGAGTTCAAAACCTGGATCTGTACTTTATTGTTTTCAACGTTAACATCGATGTTAACGTATTATAAGAGATTATTTGGCTATCAAGCGTAAAGCGATGATTTTTTTAAAAATCTTCTTGCATACAATTCGTTATAAGAGTGAGTTTGATCATTACTATCTGCCTCACTCTTGTAGTTCTGATCGATACGAGGTTTATCAAAGCTAATTATTTATTTACTAATGAATATTTGCTTCTGGCCATTTCTCCTCGGCTCACACCCAGCCCCTTAGTAAATAGACAAGATTTGCCTTAGATATGGCTCATTTCCTTTCAATCAAAGTACAATTCGATTCATTTATTAATCGATAATTCGATAAAAGTTCCTACTATCAATAGAGATATTTACTCCTAACGTAAAAGCATTAGAAGGTAAAGATTAAGCGTTCAAATCTCACCGGAGATTTTTTGTAAATATCTCAAAAAACCCTATTATAGAATAATGATTAAAAAAAGACAATAGAATTCCAAAAACAAAAATAACAGAAATAAGATTAACCTGTTAGTTTATATATATATATGGACCCCCACACATGGCCGTGCAAAAGCAGGACGACCAGCACGAACATATATTCAGCAGCTATGTGAGGATACGGGATGGTGTCCTGAAGACCTGCCAAGGGCGATGAACGATAGGCAGGAGTGGCGAGAGAGGGTCAGGGATATCCGTGCTACCAGCGCGACATGATGATGATATATATAAACGTTTGAACTTGTGCATCAGCTTTTTTTCTTGTAATATGTTCGTGAAAAGAGAAAGTCATCGTTGCATGTTTAAAGCGATGTTATTTTCATATATACCAGAGAATATCTGATAAATGTAATATATTCATAAATGTATTAGTATAAAAAATTGACAAGAATAAAATATCTTAAAATACAAACATGAAACGGTTGCAATTGTTATATTTTGACCTTCGCCCCGGCCCAAAAATGCTATTCCAAGGTAATACACCGGAAGGAAGTGACACATTCCGATGGCCAGTAATCGAAAGAGATCGCGTGGGCGGATTAAGGCTTATGATATGGGACACGGTAAAGGTCCCATTGTGCCACTACAGTGATGCACCGGAAGAGAGTAACCTCTGAACTGCATGACAGTTATTTCCGCTTGATGACGATTAAACATTCGATTTCAAAGATCGAGTGGGCGATCGTGTGGGCGTTGAATTATTATATAATTGAGTTGAGTTGGGTGCCAAAGCAGTTGCCAGCAGACTTCCAGAGAGTTAGAGACGAGATGTGGTAGGGAAGGCCACACCCGACCGAGGGGGCTCTCAGAAACCCCTGATGGAGTTAGGGGTCCAGAAAAGATGCTGATAAGATGCATAAAGAAAGCCAGCATCCAGCAGTGGACCCCAAGACCTCTGGTTGAACATCAAGAGAACAAGAAAGACACAACGTGACGGTCATAAGTAGTGGAGGTCAAAATATGAAGTTTATGTTCGGTCTCCAGCTCCCTCTCACATGCAAACCTTGAACAACCCTTTCGAACCTTTGCAATAAAGTAAGAGGTAAATATAATTGTAAAGAAGTCTTCCTGCGTCTTCCTTCTTGCGTTGTTTATTACTGCGTCTGTTATCATTGCGTCGGTATGTATCCTGTATATATATGTATATTTCTGCATGAATCAGAAGATGAGTATACAACAGCAATGCCACCAAAGTAAATACGCAAATTTCTTTTATTTTCGCAAGGAGATACTGTGATCTTTCAAGATGATACACATTATCGTAAGATAAATTATCTCGTCTGCGTCAATAAGCAATGAAAATCATTTTATTTTATCCTCCTAATATCTAAGTGACAAAAATATCGCTATTGTGTGCCTCACTCTCATGAAATAATCAGCCAGTTGATCTTACAATTCATCATTACTAAGTAGTCACCTTTTCAGTAACCTCATCATCTGCGAAAGGGTTAGACCCCATCCCGTGAAAAAGGTATCTTGGGTTTAAGCTGAATCGAGTAGTGAGGAGCCAGTTCTTGAGCTCTGGGGAGTATAGAGTCACTCATTAATGGCCATTTGTTGCCTGAATTTCTGAGACGAAGCTTGATGATTTTTATCATTCAGGGTTTTCGGACTATTGTCTTCATCTTTTTTATATTAACATTTCGGCCGATATGTCCTTCGGTCTACTTCACTTGTTTCTTGTCCTACTCGGGAGCCAACACGGAATTTCGAATCACGTCTTTTATTTAATCAACGGAGTTCACTTACTATTATTCCGTTAACCATAACCGGGTACAAGTGTTAAGTATTCCTGTACTCACCCGTAGTCAGGATTGAACCTGCAACCTCCCTAAGCTTCTTAGAGACAATCATCTCGACGTTTCAAGTTCAATCCTGACTAAAGGCGAGTAACAATACAGGAATACTCAGCACTTATACCCTGTTATGGTTAACGGAATCAGAGCTAACGACCCCCGTGGATTAGATAAAGGACGTGGTTCGAAGTTCCGTGTAGGCTCCCGAGTTCGACGAGAAACACATGAAGGAGATTGCAGGATACATTGGTAGAAACTTTATGACAATAACAATATTAATAAAGACAATAGTTCGAAAACCCTGAATGATAAAAACAATGGCCATTACTAGATCCGCTCTGACCCGAAATGGTAGTACCTATTAGGTTCCTATCGATGTGTCAGATAGATTCGTTTGAAAATTGTTTGTATTAGATAGGAACACTTGATACCACATAAATGTGTGCAGATAATTCGAATAATGTATAGTAACTTAAAACTGTAGTTGTTTACGAAGTATTATTACTACTAATACTCCTCCTTCGAGAGTTTTTTTCACACCAGCGTTTGCTGATGGTCTCCCACTGTAGTTTGACTGGCAGCAAGTCTCCATGACTCTTCTAAGTATTCTGGCCGATCTTAATCATGCAGTCGTTTGGATGGTCTCCATTCGTCCACTAATTTCCAAGTCCTCCAGTTTGATTATCAATCCTTTAGTGACTGTGCCGAGCGCATCAATTACTCTTGGTATTACAGTCACTTTCATGTTCCATAGTTTTTTTGGGGGGGGTAGGAGTTGTTGTTTTTTTTTTAGTTTTCTACCAAAGCCCTGGTACTTTTCCCTCTATTCAGTCTTTCATTTTTACGTTGTGATCAGCTGGAACAGCAAAGTCCCCTATTGGGTGCGTTAAAAATTTTTTTTTTTTTACTATCACTAGGTCTGTTCGTCTGGCAGAGATTAGCTGATCCGTTTGTATTTCAAAATCTCATAGAATTTTGTTCGTCTCATTCTCCAGGACAGATTCTGGGTTGTGCATATTATATTTGTTCGTATGGTCAAATTTAAACTTCTTGCACAATTCCCAGTGGATCACCTTGCCCACCTAATCGTGTCTAATCTTATAATCTTTTTGCACAATCGCTTATTATGTGATTGATCGTTGTTGTTGTTATTATTATTATTATTACTACTTGAAGCCATATAATTGCTTGAAAGACTTAAAATCATAATTAGGAGCAAATTTATTCGTATGAAATAGGAATTCTGAAACCATATAACTATGTACAAACAAATAAATGTTATCAAATATGTATGCTTACTTTAAACCATACAATCGTTTATAAATTATTATTATTAGATAGGAATACTTGATACTATATAACTGAGCAAGCAAATTATTATTGTAGTCAAATAAAACTAAATTCATTTTTTCGAGATCTGTTCAAAAAGAATCTAGACGGAAGTTGTAGTTATGAAGACGGAAATTAAGAATAAATAAAACTTTTTTAAAACACTCTTCTTGGCATTCAATACATTCCAGTGAGTTTTTCATTGGTCGAAGGACACGTGAAGTTCCACTTTAGTGTGAAGCTGCGCCGTCCTATATCTTTTAAAATGCTCGTCGTCCTCAAATCTGCAACTTGAGTGGAATTTTCAATTTAGGAAAAAAGAAAAAGTCCCAAAAACTGTTTGGGAAGAACGGTGTGTGCTGAACTTTCATAATTCTGTGTTTTGCCAAAATTTGTTGATAAAAAAACCGTCGAGACGCTGACTCGTCTTGACATCACTGTGTTAAATAGGCTATTTTTTGTGCGTAGAATTTGCCAACTGTATCCCCTGTAGAGGCTTAAGTCTCTCATTACAGCTAAAAATGGTTTTATGGCTATGATACTAAACTGTATCCTATGATAAGGCTTTAGGTTTGGAGCTTTGAGGAGAGTGGTTGTCATTACTCCTAGGTCAACTTTGATCCGGTGTGGTAGCACTTCTTTGGTTCTCATTTATGGGTCAAAAAGATCTGTTAAAAATAATGTTTAAAATGAATTTAGGCTTAAAACGTTGGCTTTTAAAATATTGATAGTGTAACTAGATATGAAATGTTCACCAGCTTCAAATGACTATAATGAGTTTAGGCTGAAAAAGTTGGCTCTTAAAATATTGATAGTGTAACTAGATATGAAATACCACAGAACCAATCAACCAATACCTCGTATTTATTTATAAGTCTGGTTTTTGTTTATTTTATCTTTTTTGGAAAGGTCAAATTCACTTCTCTGAAAAAAGTGTTTTCATTTTATCTATTCATATACTATTAAAATCTGTGCATGTATGTATGCAATATGAACCCAGTAAAAATGGCATATAAATGCGAGATTTTTATTAGAGTAATCCACTCAAAATGCTTTTGCTCAGAGAATGAAACGATTTCAAGTAGAATTTGTGACTGAATTGTGTGGAATCTGCATTTGCACAGCCATTTTTTAATCATCCATTGTCTCGATATAATAGAAAAAAAACTTTGAAAGAAAAATAAGAATCCTTCACCGCTTCTGAAATTAAAGAATAAACATCATAATTGACTGCTTTTACAATGGAAACCCAAAGGTTCCATAGTCCCTCTTATGAATTGAAAATAACAGTGGAATTTCCACGGATACGAATATTCTCACCCAGAGTAGAATTGTCAAGAAAGGCCGATATACTACACTTTCATCCTAGTCAGTAGTGTTTACACCAACATAATCCTACTATGGTAATAAAGTAATAAATAACTATTATATTTTACACTGGATGATCGATACAGCTTCTTCTGACTATACATTTACTTATCCATTAAACTTTAATTCTTTTCTGCGTTCACAAGCTAAATATCTTTGTGATAATCCTGAATTTTGTAATTAAAGAACAGAATAGACTTTTGCCATCCTTTATCCTAAGTTTGTTCTCAGAAGATTCCTGCTCCTAATGTTATCCATTGAATATCAATAATGGAATACGGCTGTTATGTCTATAATATATTTTTTGCGTCATGGATGGGTGATTTTTTTACCACTTTTCATTTAGGTTGTTCAGTAAATTATAAATGCAATACGGACTGGATAAGTCCTTAACTTCTTGTGTGGCATTCACCCCCACAAAATTGTATCGACTGAGCTTGATGTTCTGAGAAAAAACATTATTTGAAGTGGTTATAGAAAGAACGGAATACGCATCATGCTGGCACGATTATTTGAATATACGATTCCAGAAGTTGTTGAAGTGTGTCGACATGGAGCTTACTCGAATCTAGGAGTGTCTACTCGATGATGTAGGGAAAGAATGTAACTTCGCAGCGGGATAAAAGCCGAGGCGAAAACCAGAGCAGAGCCTGTGTTGGCCTGACGGACAAAATTCAAAGATATCTGTTCATAATAGCTTTTGCGTTTTTCTTCTGTTCGTTGTTTCGTTTTCTGCGTTTTAAATAAGTCTGTAAATTGCGTTTTCTATCGTTTTTTTTATTGAGTGCTTAATGCTTGTTTTGTGAATGTAATCAAGACAGCTTATTTGTAAGTTCATTCATCCACCCACCCATAA
Organism: Sepioteuthis lessoniana; assembly: GCA_963585895.1. Classification (NCBI taxonomy): domain Eukaryota; kingdom Metazoa; phylum Mollusca; class Cephalopoda; order Myopsida; family Loliginidae; genus Sepioteuthis; species Sepioteuthis lessoniana. The sequence continues at coordinate 136,691,721 of OY757907.1, read as the reverse complement.
ACTATGTAGATTCTGTTCAGTGAGAGAATACGATTTGTTTTCTCCACCTTTCTCTCGCTCTATTTCATCTTCTTGGCTTTTCTCTTTTCTTACTCTTCGATTTCTTCATCTTGCTCTTAGCATTCCTCTTTTTTTCACCTTTCTTTCTCCTTAATTCTTGGCTTTCATCCTCCTCTTACTTTTGGGAGAGAAGTCCCCGTAATGTAGTGTCTAACGTGCTAGACTGTGACATGATAATAAGCGAGTTCAAACTCCAATTGCGTTATTATATTCACTTCCAGACTAATATTCTAGGAAAATGGATGAACTCCCTTATCGGCCCCAACAGTTATGAATTAAATAGCACCCCTACTCTTCTTTGACAACTCCCGAAGATGGATATTTCATTAAACAAAGAAACCAATACCGAAGCTTACTTTTGGCTTTCTGTGTCTTCTCATAATAAAAAAAATAAGTGAGAATAGTGTCTCCAGGGAATTTTGTAAACGGCAGCGATTTGGATCAAACAAACCATTGACGTATGTCCGAACGTGAAACTGTTTTTATGAAAAGAATTCTCTGTGGCTACAAAATTCAAATGCATGATTCAATCCTTACTAGAAGACAATATCTTGACGCGAACAAGAAATTTGTGCGTTCTATATTATTGTTCTGTGGACTGACTCAATGGAGGCACGTGGCTCTTCTCGTTTGTCAACTACTTCGAGTGAGAGAACACGCTAACGAAACCTACATATATATATTACATTAAGAATTTACATTTTTTTCATTTAAAGGAGGCGCATTACGGATTCTTTCTGACATATACAATAACCAGCACTACTGCACTTTGGGACTATTAATTTAATCTTATAAATATTTATTTTGCTTGGATTGATTGCGAGTATCTAATCCTGTAGAAAAAGCGTGGATAAGAAAAACATCTTTGCGGAAACAACCAACAGAAAAGAACGAAAATGTTCTCAGAAAAATAAATGAGGAATAAGAAAATTCAAAAGAAAGACGTGATGATCAACTTAAAGAGAAAATAATGGAGGACTACATACGGACATCCATGAAAAAAGAAAAAGTTATTGAAGATATACTATTGCCTTCAATAAGTTTCCAGACTTTTTTGTACAGGCATTTAAAATTGTCGTAGACTCTTGAAGATTCAGTATGTTATTGCTATATATCTTATGAGATGACTGACAAATTTTTATGATTTCAGGTTTAAATGAACAGCTACAGCAGGAATTGGAATACACCATACTAAAGCCTGATTGTCACAGCTGGTGAATTTCAAAAACGCAATCTGGACGTGAGGACACTTTAGAAGAACGATATGCAATAAAATTTAAATTTTAAACTTGGAAAAAGTGCCACAGAAACGTATGGAATGCTTCAGACTGATTTTGGACTATCTTGCATGAATCGAACATCGGTTTTTGAGTGGCATAAGAGATTCAAGGACGGCAGAGAGTCTGTGAGGGATGATGAGAGGTGTAGGAGGAGTAAGGAAATCAGAACACCAGAGTTGATTGGCCAAATAAAGAATTTCATGGATAAGGACCGTCGTGTGTCTATATAGACAATAGGTGCACAGTTTGATGTCAGTGTGGGAACTTTACACATAATTATTCGCGAGGAACTGAAGATGCAGAATACTATGTTGAGGTTTTAAGGGAGTTCAGGAAGAGATTCCGTCGGAAGAGGCCAGCACTCTTCAAATCGGGTCAGTGGCATTTCCACCAGGACAATGCACCAGTCCACAACTCCATCCTTGTCACAGACTATTTGACCAAGATGGGCATCAAGACAGTTCCTCCGCCTCCCTATAGTCCAGACCTTGCTCCCTGTGACTTTTAGTTATTCCCTAAGCTCTGAGGCTGTCGTTATGAGAGAATTGAGGAGATGAAAGAGACTGTGACGAAGGTGATTGACACGCTCACACAAGAGGACTTCCATGGGGCCTTCCAGAAGTTGTTGGAACGGTACAACAAGTGCATTGCACCCAAAGGAGATTACTTCGAAGGGGACTAGAGTTTCATGTGTGTACTATCAATAAAAGTGCCCATACGAAAAAGTCTGGAAACTTATTGTGTGCTCTTTGTATATTGATTTATTTGTCTAAATTTCTAAAATGAAGCTTGATAATTATTATTTATTAGAAAATTCGGACTATTGACTTCACCTTTATTGTTATAATCTCATCGTTTCGGTCGATATGTTATTCGGCCTTCTTTGTGTTTCATGTTGAACTTGGGAGTCTCCAAAGAATCTCGAACTGGACTCTTTATTTGAACCACCCGGGTAGAAGTGTTAAGTTATTGTAAGTATTCCTGGTTAGTCTTACCAGTTGTTGGGATTGAACCAGCTACCATTGGTTAAAAGGTGCTTCAGTTTGAAATCATCTGGAGGTTGGAGGTTACATCCCAACGACTGATAAGACCAGCAAAGAATATTTACTGTAACAACACTTGTACCCGGTTATAGTTAGAAAATTAGAACAGTCTCTACCCCTGTAGTTCAAATAAAGGGTTCAATTCGAGATTCTGTGTGGACTCCCGAGATCGACATGAAACACCCGGAGAAGGCCGAAGAACATATCGGCCCAAACGTTTTGATTATAACAAAAATGATGAGGTCAATAATCCGAATATTTTAAATGATAATAATATATTGACATAATGATTGATTTTAACAACGTCAACCCGTCTAGAATTATTTTAGACATAGAGGTTATTTTTATTTTATTTTTATTTTATTTTCTGAGGTTATTTTATGCTTAAATTTGAGGAAATTCCGTACATTGTGCGTTTATATTTACATTTTTTGTATAGTTTCTAAAGTTTTTGAACACAGTTATTCCTATCTAACATTGAAAATTTGAAAATGGATATGAAACGTAGATGGAACCCTAACGGGTACCGTCACTCTGGGTCAGAGTGGACCAGGGAATAATGGCCATGAAGAAGTGCTCCATACTCCCCAGAGCCTGAGAACTTGAGCCTTGACTCTAGATGCAGTTTAATGTCATATTCTAGACACCCCTTTTCTCGGGTGGTCTTAGCCCTTGAATCAGCTTATTATAAGTCCTCCTAACAAGGTATGCCCTGTTGATGATGTCTTCGAAAGGATAGAGAGATTCTAAAGAAAGATGAAAAGAAAGAACAATAGATGAAGAAAAAGGAAATAGAATTCAATAAAGAATGAACTAAAGGTTGCAGAAGAGTAAGAAAGAGCCAAAAATGCGCAGAAAAATAAAAAGAAAAGAATGGTTTTTGTCGGCTGTTGAGGAGTTAGATTTTTCTTGTTGATAAGCGACATCTGTTGGTTTTCCTCTTTAAAAAAACACGAGTTTTTCCTTTTCAGTTCGGTATATCAATATTTCCTATCAATCCCAGTGGAAATTGCTGTTTAAATTCTGTAATTTGAGTTAGTGAAGGTTACCTAAGAAAACTTCGGTGTATGTCAGATATTTTGAAACGGAAGAAACAAAATCCTTATTCCCAAATGACATTCCAAACTTATGCGTTATATCTTCGTATTCGTTCTGCCCTTCAGTTTCTTAAAAATAAAAACCATTCATAGAAATGTTATTCTAATTCCCACTGGAACCAGACAAAGACAAAACTGCTATCAGAATAATAAATGAAATATCAACAATGCTTCATCTCAGAACATCAGGCAACAATAAAAAGATTAGAAGCTAACCAAAACTTAATGATCAAAACAACAAAGATAATAACCGTAGAGTTTCAGAAATCATGAATGTATTAACCCTTTTCCCACCACGGGTAAGATGCGAGATTTTTTTTAAGGGGAGTAAAACTAGTTTGAATTCAGAGCTTTCCTACTTCTAAATTGATTGCCTTACCAAGGCTAAAGAAACCAATTTCGCCTACTGTTTTCCAATAGTTTGGGAAGAAAAGATGGATTCATGCCTTTTCTTGGGACATTAGTATGAAATTAAACGCTAACAGGCGCGTCTTGGATTTGAATTCTAGTGGCCGATTCCATTTCCTCCGATAACGATTACGTTAAGGGTGCCTCTTTTAAGTTATCACCCATGTGCGAAAATTTTCAGAGTTCTTTTCTAAAAAGTACGAATTGAATAGAATATTGAAAACCGAGTTTTTACTGGAAACTTTCACACATATCTAATGTTTAGTGAACGGGTGCCTACCTTCGTGCGATGTTTAGTAAGCTCGTCTAGCGTACTGTTTCATGAGTTCAATCTACAGTGGGTGCCCTATTCCCGAGACCTTGTGTCTGAACGATTTAAATTAGGAGGAAAAGCCTTTCACCGTTGAGTAATAACTTGCAAACTGGTCCCAGAGATCATTATTACCAAATTATGAATCCGATCTATACTGGGTGCTCCGTAATTGCGACTTTGTACCAAACTTATTTCGAAAGACTGTTGTTAGCTCTGCTGAAGTTAAGCTGCATCAATCCGAGGACTCGATTAGGTGACCACTTTAAAACACTAGTTTGTAGTTTTTTGCCAGATTAGCTCATTAAAATAAATGTAATCGACTGATGTCTTGATGATGTAGACGTACCTCAAAATCACGAAATACGCAAAATTATTTACTGCGTCGCATAAGTTAAGGACGATGTGGAAAGTTGAGTCAGCCTTAAAGAGTGAGATTCCCTATATTTTTTAGGAGAGAAGGCATCTTCTCCACTTTTCTCAACAATGATAATTGACAGACCAATGAACGATGCAAAGTAAGTAGACTTCTTTGAAGTAGTTTGTTCTCATTGAGGTGGGCGTTGTCGGTACTGCCATCCTTCAAGACCCAACCCTGCCATCCTTTAAAACCAAGACTTGTCATGTTCTTAAATAGGGATAGGCCATTTCTCTTGTCTACACTTCTTGTAAATGTTTACAATGAATTGTGTGGGCTAGATATTTATAATGCAGAAGTGAAGTGAAGTTTTTTTTTTCATGTCCGGGTCACCTTATTGATGACATTTTCAAATGTTTATTTTTTTATTTTAAGAGTTGCTTAGACTCTTTTAACTCGTTTTGTTGTTGTTCTTTATTCTTTTGCTAATTTTATTACTTTTTAACCGATACATTATACTGCCTTCTTTAGGTATACAATTCTTAAGGAAAGAGGGGATAACTTTTTTCAAGAATTACTAATATATATATATATATATATATATATATATATATACATGCAGGACACTGCTGGAGAAGCAGGGACGAGCTCATAAGTGATGTACTCCTATGGACCCCCTCATATGGTCAATCAAAAGCAGGACGAGCTGCTCGAACATACTTACAGCAACTATGTGAGGATACGGGATGTAGCCCTGAAGACCAGCCAGAGGCGATGAATGATAGGAAGAAGTGGCGAGAGAGGGTGAGGGATATCCGTGCTAGCGGCACGACATGATGATGATATATATATATATATATATATTTGACACAAGGTAGAAACTGGTGTGGGGAGATGAATCTATTTACGACCCATTCCCTTTTTTTCCCCAAAAAAAAAAACTTTCCCCTCTCTTCAATTCATTCAAATGTCTCATTTATTCGGGGGAACTGATACAAAAGCGTAGGGTATATTTACAGCTGCATGAGATTTATACAAATGATTTTTACACAAAAAAAGGGTTGCAAACATAAAAGGGATAAATATGCCGATTGAATCAGCCCATTACATTCTAAGTAATCTGTGTAACGTTGGTAAACTCTATATTTTTATACAGGATGATATTGTTCAATATATTTCCTGATAAACAAAGAAATCGACTTGAGATTTTCAAATATCTGTCCATTAGGCGAATGAATGCCACTTTAACTTTCTCCTCACTTAATGCTTTGTGTCTATTTTGCAAATATTAAGGCCCCAAGCGGATCTTCATTATTGTTATTCCTGCTGTAAAATACTTACGAGGTGCCTTGCAGTTTCAACCTTTTACCTTAGTATACATAATCTTATATATTAATACAATCAGTACTGACAACCATATCTACCAGATGGAGCTCTCAGTGAGGAACGAACACTCACTATTCATTGATGTTCTGCAATAAATATTCAGAACGAAACTTTACAAAACGTTTGTGACACATTCGATTAACTTTTACATGAACTGCATAAATCTTTTTTGTGTTGAAGAGCATTCTTACCCCTAATATACGTTTTAAAAAATTTGCTTATTTCCTAGCTTGGATATTAGAATTAATAAACTAACAATATTTTTAAAATGTTTTGAAAACAGTATGCTGACATAAAGAATGTCACAATATATAATAAAAAATGATTTTAAAAATGATATTGGTTATAACTAAATGTTCCTGATAATATCTCGGGGTAGGGGTAAGTTCCCGTGCCTTGAATGGCTAAAGTAATGGACTGCAGTTTCGGAATCTAGTCGAGCTATTACGCTCCCTTTTGGACTAATGCCCCTTTAGGAAAGATACAAACTCTGTTATCCTTCCAACAATGGGTTAAATAGTATCACTGCTGCTCTTCAACAAAGAAGACCTTGACATTAAATGACCCACGAAACTTGATATGTCAGTAAAGAAAAAAAATATCATCTCTTTCTTTTGTAACCAATCTCCATAACTCAAAAGGTGAACTGTTCATAATGCGTAATGGCTCAAATCAGTACTACATTAGATTCGGGCGAACAATCCAAAACACTGAACTGTTGATAGCAAATTATAGAAGGACAGTAAATATCCAACTAAATATTTCCAATGAAAAACTGTTACGTATAATTCGGATAAATATCATCATCTTGGCTGTTTTGATCATTTTGTTTCTGTCTGCATATTTTTAGTTTGTCCTTTTTATATATTTTTTTAATCAGTTCATTACACTTTTTTGACTGATGTTCCCTGAAGCCGTCATTGTATTGTTTAAAGTAGAGACATAAAGTTCTATAATAATTTTTTCCTACTTATTAAGGAACTTTATTTTAATCAAGACATACATTCTTTGAAACTACTACCGAGAATATTATATACAAAAATTTCCAGCCCGAACCGGTTTTCAACTGTATATTCACTTTCTAGTTTATATCATTATTTTATTTTTTAATTTAATTTAATTTTTTAAGAGCCTGTGAAACATTTTCTCATCATAGATATTACTTGTCAAGCACCAGGAGTTCCTTTAACATTTACTGAGTCCAACCTATCTAAATCAATGAAAAAAATGTTTAAGAATTTTTTTTCTGGCTGTCACGATAGTTTTATTTATTTTTCTACTGGTTTTAAAGAAGAAAATTTATTTTCTAGTTAATTAGTTACTTACAGAATTACCGTGTCACAAGTGAGCGATCTTTATCTGTTGAAAACGTGTTTTTTTTTTCTTTCTTCGTTTTTATTTTTCCTTGTAACTGAATTGAACAGTTGCATTTTTAGCTCTTATTTGTCTTATTTGTCTTATTCCTGTTTGTGATTATTTTCATTTCTCTTTCAATCATTCTGATCTCTGTCAACAAAATTATTTTCTATTTACTTTGCAGTGTTCAATCTGGTCCAAGGTCACAAGTTACTAACAGTCTGAGCTTCCTAAAAGATCACTCGTCTCCTATGTTCCTTGCCATATAAATCTCAGTCTTACAAAAACCACTTTGCGTCTTATATCCCAAATGTTTTATATACGATTACACGGCCATATTGTTTATGCATTGTATTTAGGTTGTAAACATCTAACTGGTACGTTGTCTATTGTATTTACGGTAATTATCAGTTTATAGTGATAAGTTAAAGACACAGCATAGAATTAAGTGAATATTATTTTTAACATTCTACTTTCAGGGATCTTTTTGATATACGTAAACTATACGGCAGATGGAACTGCTACAGGTTATATATAAAAAAATATCAAGTATTATTTACGTCTCAGATTATTGTCTTCATCTTGGTTGTTACATCTACAGCGTTTCCGTCGCTGTATCCTCCGGGTTCATAAGACAGAGAAGAGAAAGGTGACATAACCATGAAGGTAAATTAATTGATATTTCAAGGTATAGATAGCACGATGAGAACCACCTTCCTACGGGAATTGAATAAAGGGTTCGGTTCAAAATTTACACAAGACTGAATCGTTTTGATAATTATATATAAGATGCGAACAATAATCGTTCATTACAAGCATTCATCTCAGAACTTTAAGCAGAAGCATAACGAGTACTTCAAGTATCAGTATTAACGATCTTCAGTTTATGAAGTTGCATAAGTGACAGATGTATTACTTATACCACTTCAACAATTATTTATAAGTTTAGTTGTTGGATTTACTGAAGTAGTTCAGTTAAAGAATATCCAGTTGTCTACTATCTTGAATCAAAAGCTTTTTGCGGGGATAACTATGAAATTCATTTAAACTGTGGGTCTTTCAGTTTTTTCTTAAATTTTCCTAATCAAATTATGGGAGCTTACGATACACTGGAGTAAGTTATATGGCAAGAAATACAGTTAGTAGTGGTCAGCGTTGATGTTGCTTAACAAGAATTGACACTTTCAACGTAACTTGAAAGCAAATTATTCATACATTCACCCCCCCTCTCTCTAATAAGTATTAATTATATTTTGAATAGTGATAGTCAGCATGGCTAATTTGCTAACCGCTACTCTATGGAAAGGCGCACATATTGTCTTGCCTTCGTTGTGTATTCCCTTTCAGTACGATGGGTCCAGTTGAAGCAATGTCCAGGATTTCGACCGCCATTTTTTCTACTCGAAAGGTTTTGTATACTTAGAGCACTTGGCGCAACATAATCTTCTGTTCATCTCCATTGGCCTAGCATCAAACTTATCTTAGCTAGCCTTTGGTGTACTAAGCTATTTAATATCTATATGAAATAGTTGTTTATTCAACACGCATATACTTATCGACAGGAATATGTACATCGTGAAGATTAATGCAATTTCGATCCTAAGTGCTCTACTACTGTATCCTTATGTCAGCTTAGATGAGACTTAAGTAATATTTGCAATCAATACACATGAGCTCCTTCTGTAGTGTGATGTAAAGAGTAATCACTGATGACTACTATGTTGGTAATAGCTAATCGTTGGATGAGGTAGAAGAAATCCCCAAACACAATAAACCTCAAGCGTTAGAACCTCTGTTACCTTATTTTCTTCGTTCAGTTTCTGGGAAATGTGTAACAGATATAATGAGTTAAGTACCTTCTTCGTTCTAATAGGAACAGACTCTTCCTGTATCTTGGAAAAGTTCTTTTCTCGAATCCCAACCAACAAAAGAGAGGACGAATCAGGAAATTCATCGTCTTTTATTAGGGTTCCCAGAAAACCCAACCCCCATCGTCCAGCCAGCCCCTGCCTCCATTTAGATAACTAGTCGAATCTGGTGACTTCAGCAAGTTCTGGTTAACTGCTGTTTTCAGTCTAGGATACTAGATCAAGCATATCTCTTTACACCTATCGCACTAGAAGAGATGTTGAACTTTGGTAACTCATCTTTCTTCCTGCTGCTTACTTTATTGGATAATTTATATATTCACGTCCCGATACGATTACAATGTTAGAGATGGTTGACACGCTTTTCTCATGCTTTCAGTTAAATCTTCACTCAGATTTGGTACTTCTATCTTTGAGTCTTGTGCCAGACTCATCTAAACTCATTTTCAAACAAAACAAACAAAAACATTGGCGTTAATTGAAGGTTGATGGTTAAGATTGTATCCTGTTCATGTAATAGGTTGGAAATTCATTCGATGTTCTCATGTTTTGTCCCCGTACCAAACAAACCTTATAAAATTTCTCTCACGCATACTCTCTTTGAATAACGCGTATTACACTTTAATACTCTCTCTCTCTCTCTGGTATATATATGTAATATATATATATATATGCACGCACAAATTTCTTTCTGTTCACAGGCAAGGTTTTTAATTATGCAACACACACACATACATTCTAACAGGATGCTTATCATTGCTATTTAGAAAGAAAAATGAAGGAATCACAGTTAGTGAATACTGTAGGCTGTGCTAAATAGTAAATGTTTTTATTTGTCTAAGAGCAAAGGGGGTAAAATACTTTATTAAAAGGAAAAAAAAATTTTGGGGTGTGAAAGGTCGTGGAGCTTAGTTTTAGGTTTGGGGTGAGGTTAATTACTGATAGAGGGACACAAGATGACAGATGGTCCGATACTGTAAGAATTGCAGAAAAATGAGAGAAACATTTTTTGACATTTTGTTTGTTTTCCTTTTCTGTCTCTTTTTTTCTTATTACTGTCACTTTTGATGATGATATTCCCTACTTCTTATGATTATTTTCAGTTTGTGCAGTTTTATGCTAGAGACATATTTTTATTGTAATTTGCGATTGAGTGACAGCAAGTTTGTTCTAACTATCCATACTCTCCAACATTCCAACTGGTTTTCGTAATACTGTCACCTATATGGTTTCGATTATTTCGTTATATGTGTTCTTTAATGGTGACTAATTTTACCCTGTTCTCAGGCAGAGTCTTGATATTTTTCACTTTCTTTCAATTTCTATTTACTTCTTTTTTTTTTTTTTTTTTTTTTTTTTTTCGATAATAACTTTCGGTTTCCGCTTATTTTTACCTCCATAATCCTATCCTAGTCATCACTTTTATTTCTTCACATGTTTTCTTATTGCTTTTCTTTCCTTTTCTTTCTTTCTGGCTTCTTCTTATCCTCTTAGTCTTATCTTATTTCAACAAACCTTTTTCTTCTTCCTTTTATTTTTTCTCCTTTTCTGTTTCTCTTCTTCTTTTTTTTTTTTTTAACCCTTTTCTATTTGTCCTTTCTTACCCAAAGTTTTTCTTTCTCAATTATTTCACTCTCATTTTCCTCTAACCCTTTCTTTCGTCTTAAGTTCTCTTTATCATCATTTTCTTTTACTTAAAAATGATATCAGAATTCTGAAATCCTCACTTAAAATGAACGATATTTACTTAACAAGTCCAGCTCACTTAGTGATAGCAACCTTTTTGATGTTGTATGTTTTAATTGATTATGACGCAGAAAAATAGAAAACATTCTTACATGTTGAATATATAAAAATAACCCCACTCGTCTGTCTGTCTGTCCCACCGTCTCTCCCACACACTCACTTTCAATATTTCGTATAACATTTTCGGACCAATGACGATCCTTTTCGCTTCATATATAATATGTTTCTGTTGTAAATACATTTAAACATAAAGTAGACCCATTCTATTAGTTTTGTTTACATTAATTTCTGACTACTGACAGTTCTTTTATTTCTCATTGTGAATGCATCAATTAAGTAAATTCATTTGCAATATATTTCCATTTTAGATATGATACTGTCAATCATGATTACATTAATTAATAACCACTAACAATTTATTCCTCATTTTACATATATTTATACAATAAGATCATTAGAAATGTATTTATCAAAGGCAGACAATAGCAGCAGAAAATAGTGTCATAAGGACTAATTATATCAAAGTAAAAGCTGATATTACACAGAACAGTAAGTGTCGGCTAAATGGTGATAAAGATGAAGCGGTTAATTACATATATGTATATGCAATAAACAAATCTCGAAAGGAATACGAGAACAGACACGACTTGATGGGAAAGATGATCCACTGCGCAAGAAATTAGAATTTCACCATACTAACAAATGGTATATGCACAAACCAGAAGCTGTCCTTGAAAATGAACAGCATAAAATTCTCTGGGACTTTGTGGTACAAACGGATGACGTAGTCCAGATCAGAAGATCCGATCTAGTATTAAGACAAAAATAACTGGCCATCTCGTAGATTTTATTTTTCCTGAAAAGAAAACGATATGAAAGACAAATACTTGGATCTTGTATGGGACTTATAAAATCTGTGGAACATGAAGGTGACGGTGATACCATTTGTTGTTGGAGCCCTTGGAACGGTCCCCTTAAAAAGACTGGAGTAACTGGGGATAGAGGAAGAATTAAGGCCATTTAGACTACAGGGCTGTTAGTATCGGCTAGAATATTTGCCCGTGGTGTAATGGTTATCGTCGTAGGAAATGAACACGGCGACACGAGTTCAAAACCTGGACGAGACTGATTGCATTTCACATTGCTCTAATACCCTTGGGAAAGGTATGAATCTAATTATTCTCCCTCCAGCTATGGGTAAATAGTAGGACAGACGAGGTTCTTCAGCCTTGGTAAGCCAACTAGTCTAGGAGAAGGAAAACTCTGAGTTCAAACCTGTTAAACTCCGCTTAAAAATTGACCTTGTATCATATCCTACCCGAGCGGAGGGGTTGGGTAAATAGGATCAGCTAGAATATTTAAAAGAGTTCTGGAGACCTGAGGACACTTGCTGTTACTCAGACTTCGGAGAAAAACTACCAATTAAAACAGGTGAGTAGTAGAAAAAAACTCGAATGGAGTGAAAATAATACATTCATTTCTGGCTGATAACAATGAATTTCTGTAGCAATTTCATTTGCAATCCATTTACATTGCACTCATAATATTCTGTTGTGAGAAAAGTAAAATCCACTGGAAATGGTGCAAGAAATTGAAATTTCCCCACACAAATAAAGAGTATATGCACAAATCTGAAGCCGTCCTTAACAAAGGAACTGCATAAAATTCTCTCTTAATTATTATTCTAAAGGGATGTGCATTTATTTATAACAATTCTTGAACCAAGAGTGGGTTCTTATAGATTCTACTCGAAAGAACAAAATGAACCCTTTCTTCACTCTCGACATACCTAAGGTCATAATATATTGCATTTTCACTGTGCATTATCATTGACCTCTGACAAATCTGATTATGAGTATACCACTTTTTGTAGTAGTTAAAACACTCAGAGAAGCAGGACTTTCCCAAGTCTCTCTCTCTCTCTCTCTTTCAACATAGCATCCTGATAATAAAAGGGCTGGTCAAAATTATTGTTAATAGAACAGAAAACAGGGAAAAGTTAATTTTTGCCTTTATAAATAATATCGAGGCGAAGTGGGTATTGGCAGTTTCGGCCAAAGTTCTAACTATAAGATGATTGCGTTACAACATTTTCGTAAGCAGGCGAAAGATAATGTTCCTGGTAAAAACTATGGAATTAGCACTCTTAGAGCATATTCACGATAATTCATCTTGTTACAGAGCAAAGTGAATCAAAGCTTTTCTTCAGGAAAGATATATCAAATCAATGATATAACCAGCAAACAGTCTGGATCTAAATCCAATAGAAAATCTACGGTAGAAATTTTTCAAATGGTCGATGCAAAATTACACTGGTTTACAAAAAAAAAACTTTTGGTCTGAGGCAAGAATGGGGATAGGTGTTTTTGGTTAATTTGGGTGTGCTGAATTCAAATTTATAAATAGTTTTGCTCTATCACCTCTAGTTTTCTGGCTTTTAAATAGTCTCATTTTAGTATAAATATGTGCATATTTCAAGAGTTGCAGCAGCTTATAACAGAAAAAAACAGGATAGATAAAGAACTCTGATTGAATCAATATACTTGGATGACACAATTCATAGTAGCACAGACAGTCAAAAGTGTGTTTTCTTAGAAGATCTGGTGTATTTTACCTCCGGGATGTCACGCTAGAGCATCCAGAAGAAGTCTCCCATCGTGCCGGGATTCCATTTGCCTTGATAGTGCCTCTCCATCTTCGTAATGTCTTGGTGGAATCTTTCTCCATGCTCATCACTCATTGCTCCAAGGTTTGGCGGGAAGAAGTTGAGGTGGGAATGGAGAAAATGAATCTTGAGTGACATTCGGCACCCCATATCCTCGTAAGACTTTAGCAACTTCTCAATACAGGCTTGGTAATCTGGTACGCGTGTGTTACCAAGGAAGCCACTACAGACTGACTTGAATGCTTCCCATGCTCTCAGTTCCTTTAAGTTAAGAAGCTCCTCAAAATCAGTATCCTTCAGCACTTCTTGGATCTGAGGTCCGATAAAGATGCCCTCTTTGAGCTTAGTAGCACTAAGACCTGGGAATACAGTAGACAATTGTTGGAAGGCAGCACCATTTTTGTGCAGCGCCTTCACGAAATTCTTCATCAAAGCAAGCTTGATGTGAAGAGGAGGAAGAAGCACCTTATTCATATCCACCAGAGGATTCTCCTTGAGGCTGTGTTCGCCAGGAACAAAAGTGCTTCTAGACCCCCAGTCTTTCTGCTTGTAATGCTGGGATACAGCTCGACTATCCCAGAGACAGAGAAAACAACAGTGCTTTGTGAAGCCCGCTTGCATACCCATAAGAAGACCAATGACCTTATTTGTTCCGATTCCTGAAACTTGTGATCCTTACATCTTCCTGGACGAGGTTCCACTGTTGAAGCTGAGAAGCCAAGAGCTCTGACTGCTGTTTTGACAGATACAAATCACGACCAAGATCATTCAGGTCTTCTTGCATGATCCAGTGTGGCTCATTCCACTTGTTCCTGAATATGTAGACTCAATATCTTCCAAAGATATTGACTCAGCAGAATCCTCCCTTGAAGGCATTTCTTCATCTGATGAGGAAAGAAGATCCTTATTTACTGGAGGTGTGGGTACAGGAAGATCATCTGAATGGGGAACGGGTCTCATAGCAGATCAAAGGTTGGGATATTTTATCTTTTTCCTAGAAGATGCATTGAAACCAGTTATATTAGTTAAACAAAAATAACAATAATCTGCGTGGTTTCGCGGCTCTCTCCAAACCATCGGGAGTGCAAAGTTGAAAGCCGCTTTCTTGCCATTAAACCATGCAGTTAGTCCATTGTAGCAGGGTTTACAACAGATATGTGGAGCCGTTACGGTGTGTCCTGCTGAACGATTCATAGTGAATTTTTAGGATTTATAAACTTAATGTTCTTACATGACTATGATTACTACTATTATGCAGGGGGTTTTTTTTGCCTGGGCTCATATACCAATTTTTTTTTTATCTAAACATTTTGATTATTGGTTCCCATATTGCATTCATCTCTATACTTGATCAACTCAACAAGTCACTGGAGCTCAAAATTTGTGCAGATTCCTTAAGGCGTCTAGCCTTAAGGAATCTGCACAAATTTTGTTAAAATAATTGAGAGAGAAAAAATATTGGAGAATTAGACATTCTCCAATATTTTTTCTCTATCAATTATTTAAACTTCATCCCATAAAGAGAGATGGGTTTTTTTTCCTTCCATATATGGTCCGTCATACCCGACTTTTCAATTTCACTTCGTACAGCTACTTTTCGATCTTCTTCATTTATTTGTTCATACGATTAATGTACAATGGAAAATTTTGCATTCACTTATTTTCTATGAATATTTATGTTATTATATGTAGATATAAATGTAATTATTTAGATAAGTTCACATTATTTCATATTTGATAAAACCTATTCTTGATATCTCAGGTAATTTAACTTTATTTATATTAATTTCATTCACGTTTTGCTGTCAACATTTTCTTGTCAATGTTCTTGATTGTAGAAATGAAATGTTATCTCAGCAATTTGAATAAACTGAGGAGATGACAATCTCAGGACGCAGAGAACGTTTACTTCAGTTGAAAAGTTAAAATGACTTTATACATTATACAACCTGAAACGACGGATATTTTTCACTTTTGAAATTTATTTGGTTTGATTTGGTGGGTTTTATGATTATTTCCATGTATTTCTTTTATGCCTAAAAGTATTGTATCTATCAAGAGTCAAAACGTTGGGTATTGACACTTGCCTTGGATATCTTACAATATATAATGTATTATATATAATCTTTGAAGCTAGCCTACTAAATGTTACCCAAGTATAAAGTTATATATGTATATATATCTTGAGAGAGTATTATATCAAGCTTATTTAAGTTTTTTCACATATCCACAATATCAATTATCCAGTTAGGATCGAAATTGACACACTTGAAAATTTGGAAAGTGTGTGGACTTCTAAAAGAATATGCTATGAATGATTGGTTTGGATTATTGTGTTTTATGGCATATCAACCTTTGTAGGTTATTTAACGCCAAATCCATTTTTATGTAAATAATCTGTTCTATTTAAAACAATTCAGTTTAGCATAAGTACACAGTTTAATAGTCAAAAACATTTCTATTTCAAAATATTCAAGCAGTTATATGTAACAATTCAGTTAAGTGTAAATAGAGTTTTAATGTCGAAAAACAGTTCCATTTCAAATAATTCAGTTAGGCATAAGCACGCAGTTTAAATGTAAGTACGGTTTGATTGTGAAAAACATTTCTATTTCAAGCTATTCAGTTTACTCAAACAATTCATTTTAGCATAAGTATGCTGTTAGTTCTATTTAACCTATAGATAGGGCCCTATCAGGTGCTACCACTCCGGGCCAGAGTGGACCTGGGAGCAATGGCAATGAAGGGGTACTCCGCATTCCCCAAAGCTCCAATATTGCTGGAACCTCACCATCATATTGCTTAGTGTCATATCCAGGACACTCTTTGGGGGGGGGTCTTACTCCTCTGCAGAGAAGCAGTTGGTGTATTCTACAGCCCCAACCGACTGGGCAATGAAATTTGTAACTCCTACCAATTAAGGAATCTTGTGTACTGTAATATTTTCTGGACACTGATTCTTTCTAATTGATTTAAAATCTCAGTTTGAGATTTCACACTGCTGTTGACAGAGTTAAATAATTTCAGTGAACTCTTTGGTGACGAGAGTGTGTCCTTATACTCCCAACTTACATCAAATTGGTTTGGACTAGAATCAGGTACAATTGGTTTAATGAGCAATAAGATAATGTTGTATCAATCTTCAATGTGATGTAGGCCTATATATCTACTCAGAATAATAATACAATTTGTAATCTTAATCTTTTTATGAAGACTTACAATTTACTTTGATGATAAAAACACTATACATATATAGCCGCGCGTCGCATGAGGTTCGTTTTACAAAATCGGACGTTACACGATTTTGTCGCTGTGTCAAAGTCTTTATGCTTAAAAACAGTTATAGACTATATGTTCTCACGTTGGCGATCTTCAAAATAGCTTGTATTCAAAGCATGTTAGATACTAGCTTAAATGAGGATCTTCAACGTGAAATTCTGAATCGTGTATTTTTATCTTATATATATTTGTGTGTATGCATGCATGCATGCAGTGATTGACATAAGTATTTGAACAAAAAGACGATTTCATTCAAATCACTCGCTTTAGAGAATTAAAAGCAGAAACATTACAGCACATGGTTAATTGTTAACTGATTTTAGTTGTAAACAAATATTAAGTTCTTGTGTATGCACTCACTGCCTTATATCATATTGCTTTAATGAATGACTTACATTACAGATGGTTTTCCCAACAATCGGAAATGGCGTAAAATGAAGAAGCACTTACCATTAATTTACATGGAAAAAAATGAATCGTTTCCAGATTTAAAAATAATTTTCTGTCTCCCTGTTTCGTTATCGAAGGTCAAAGTTTGTCATCTGATGCATCTGCTGTGGAAGGGTTTTAGATACGACAATATACTCTTAACTTCTTAGCCTTACATATTTTTCTTTCCAAAATATCTCGGCAAACTTCATTAAGGCAACGAGTTCTAAAATTAAAATCCCACTTTTCGGCAATTATTGCAACACTTTCATTTGAAAAGAAAATCTCACGCAGAATTACTTTAGGATCTGAGAATGTCCAAAAATGTTCCCATAAAAATAAACCGTAATTTTCTTCACTTTATGCCAATTCGGTTTATGAAAGATTTTAAAGAAAGTTTTTCATTTTGGATAACTGGGAAAAACATCTTTCAGCATACACACAACCTTTTTATGAAAGAAATAAGTATACTTTGTCAAAACTTGCTATTATGAATAAAGTAGGTGTTTTTTTTAATTGAAATCGCCTTTATTTTATCATTTTTATCAATATTAAAATTAAGTGTCATGGCGACCCCGCCACTGTTAAAGGAAATTTATCTACAGACTAATTCAATTTCTCTAAGTTGGGCATTTAACTGTCTTAGCACACGTATATTTACTCTTGATAAAGGTTTTAAGATATACAAAAATGCTTATATTGCAATGTTTGATAAAACGGTTTTATTAAAAAATCTTGTCTAATGGTTAATACAATTATTCAAAATTTAGTTTAACAAAAACTTACAGCTGATTTATGATCGCTATTAAACATTAGAGTTTTCGTCACAATTTGTTTATATCATATGTTGCTATATATATATATATATATGTGTGTGTGTGTGTGTGTGTGTGTGTGAGTATAAATTTCATATATAAATATATACGTATAAATTTCATGTTTGCTTCCTCTTTTGGGAGATAGTCTAAATTATGTAATTTTTTTTATTATTTTATGATTTGTTGTTTTTCTCTTTGGATTCTATTTACATGTCTTGATCAAAACACATTCTCAATAAACCCAACACCTGTTTTCAATATTTCAATTTCCTTTGCATAAATTATGTTCTATGATTTGCCAATGTCGTTACACCCTGGCGAACAATCTTATATCCCGAAAATTCATATTCAGATATCAGTGTACATAAGGGGGAAAAGAAGAAACTAAAATAGCAACGTCTGAACCAGAAAAAATGTTCACACGTGTATAAAATATGATCTTTCACGCTTACAACTTCTGATTAGGATCCAAGGTTATTAAGTCCTGGCTTTTATTGTCTCCTTATGTTGGTGAAAAAAAATCAGCTTTCGACGGCTGGCATAAACTGTCAGGCAATAAATAAAAAAAATGTCGAAAATAATCTCAGTTGTAATTCAATCAGGATTGGGAAGGTGTGTTTTTATAAACGAATCAAAAATGACCTTAATTTGGTGATCCAATCTACATGAAGCTGGACGAATTGATATAGAATTTCTGATATTTCTTTGATAAAAACGATAATTTATTTCTTGTGTATTCAAAGAGGGTTGTATGAACAAAAATGTTTTCTTCGTCAAAAGGCAATGATAGACTATATATATATATATATATATATATATATAGAGAGAGAGAGAGAGAGAGAGAGAAGAGAGAGTATTTGATATCATTGATAGAGAGTATGTATTAAAGTTAGGATAGATTCAATGGTGTTAGGTAAATGTCAGTCTCTCAGCGATGTCTTTACTGTAGGTATAAGCTGTTTTATCATTACTAAAAACGTATGAAAGTGCAACTAATGACACTAAATTAAAATTTACATTAAACTGAGTTAATTTTTATTCGAACTGAAATAGTGATTTTTAGAATGCTTCCAGAAAAATCTCGTGATTTATATTCTAAAGTTTCGAGTTTGATAATTATACGAAATGGGATTCCAATAATTTAGGAAACTGGTCACAGTATTTTATTGCTCCAAAATAGATTTTTATGACAAAATCATGAATATATATATATATATAGAGAGAGAGAGAGAGTGCGAGAAGGGGATAGAGTAGTGAAAAGTTCTTGGCCTAACCAAGAAGAAAATAACTCTTTTTATTTATTTATTTATTTATTTTACATTTTTTTAAACTTGAGGAACAAAATGTAAATTGTGTTAAAATTGCGTAATGAATATGCTAAATAGTAATTTCCTTCTTGATCAGCCCGAGAAATGTTCAGCTTCTTCACCTCCAGTGTGTGTGTGTATATATATATATATATATATATATATACACGAGATGTCTCACGAAAGTTCAGGAATTTGGACAAAGTGTGCCAAGTGTATGTTATATGAACTTTAGCTGATACTTATTGTTAGCACTGTGCTGGCTCACAAATTGACTAATTCGAAGGATATAGTAGAGAATGTTTTAGATTCTTTATGATAAAATTTGTATAACGACCTGTTCGCGAACACATACAAACAAAAAAAAATGTTCTTTTTTGTATGTATTATTCCTTTCTGAGCTTTCTTAAGTTTCAGTAAATTGGGATTTATTGGGTTTCTTCTTTTTAGTAAAATATACATTTTACAAAGTCATCCTGTTTTTCTAAGACTGTTTTTGACTCCCAGGGAACTCCATGTTTGACATTTGTTTTGGTTTGAATGAACTAGCTGGTGACTATCTACAGGAGACTATCAAACCTTTTTCCTGCCGTAAATTGAATTACCATGACCAGAAAATCCGGCAAACACTTGCGCGTGACATTCGGAACCACGGGACAGCTGTCTCGACCTTTTTAGGTCTCATCAGCAGTAGTCTTCCCCATTAGAGATCGAACCAGCAACCACAGAATGCAGAGCCGGAATCTTTACCATTGTGTGCAATGCGGACGGAAGTCTCAGTGGTAGAGTTTCGGCTCTGCATTCTGGTGTCGCTGATTCGATCTCTAGTGGGAGAGATCACCGTATACACTGCTGATGAGACCTAATAAAGTCGAAACTGCTGCAGGATTTTCTGGTCATGGTAATTCAGTTTACAATATAATTCCACGACTTAAAAAGGAAAATGTACATTTGTTTCTTACCGTTACCGAATAGTGATTGCGAATATCCTTATCGGCATGTGAAGACCAGTCATATCTTAAAGTCGCATTTGCTTGCTTTTTATTCCTACGTAGATTCAAGTAAATCTTTACCGAAACGTATTCAAGGATCTGATGATACTCCTTCAAAAGAGGAGTAAGCCTCACAGTCCATCGCACTGTTTATCCACTTCTTGTTTATAAATAAATATGCTGTGCTTTTGAGCTATTTGGGTTGGTATAAATCCATAGCTTCCCCTTCCTTTGCTGAAATTTAATATTTAAGCATTCAGACCTTTTCTCAAGCCCAAACTCTGATACATGATTGCCATTTTTGTTTAGAGAGTTCTGGAGGCAATCTACCTCAACAAAACCACAGCCAAATCACAGACTTATTAATTGGTTTAGATCACAGAGAAATCTGATCTCTCGGATAAAATAAAACGGAATTCTTCAAGCTGTAGCCGTGTCAGTGCTATTGCATGGCTGAACCACTTGTATTCTAACGAGAAGTATTTTGGGGAGTGGGAAGCCCAATGGAAACTACTCAAGAATGCTTCGTGCTGTTTTGAACTAATCCTAGAAACAACACCCAACAAAACTACTCCTGTATGGCCACTTACCTCCGATCCCTCAAACTACTCTAATAAGATAAACGAGACATGCTGGCTATTTCCGGAGAAGCAAGGATAGATTTATAAGTGACATTTTCCAATGGGCTCCTACACACGCCAGTCTGGGCCAATCAGAAAAAAAAATTAACTGTGCGCGGACACTGTATGTCGTTTTGGGGATTTACCAAGAGCGATGACCAATAGATATGAATGATGAGAGAAAGAGAGAACAAGGGAATCTGTTCTATCTACTGCTACTAGAATCTTTTGTTAATCTCTCAAATTTTAGGTCAGCGGAATAGATTACAGGCCCTTATAGACGAACACACGCTGCCCTCCTCCACATAAATACATGTTCAAAAGTTTGATTGGCTTCGAATATTTTGGGCCTGATGTCGTATTATTGATTTTTTCTCATAATATAGTAAAAGTAAAAAATATTTAAAACCAATATCAAACAGTTAAATTGAAACGAAAATATATTCTTTAAAAAACGGTGAGTAAAACACGTTTGAGATCCTTAAAGATTATTTTTATTATTTTTAACTTGTAATCTATTTGTCCGAATAATTTTATTTTGTTTTTTGTATATTTTTTCTACTGTACCCTTATTATGAAGACCATTAGTAAAATTTATCTGAATCAAAATTTTAAGGCAGAAAAATAAAACAAAGATGTTAAAGTAGAATTGAATTAATTATTAATAATGGTTCGAGTCAGGACGTTGAATCCAAACAAAGTTATGGACAAATGACTCGTTCAGAGAAAATTTCTATTACTTCGAAATAAACTTGCAAAAAGAGTTCTGTGTTTGATTCGATCAATTTTTAAATTGTTCGATATCTTGTTGGAACAGCTGACCAAAAAGAATTGTTGCGTCGAGCGAAGCAAATGATTGTCTAAATATGACAGGTCTGGGGGAATAAGCCTTTTATGAAAGGACATTATAACTCAGTTCTGTTGTTGTTTGCTCAGTTCACATGGACGGACGTATCAGTCAACTTCAATAATTCAAACGAGCCTATTGCTCACTGCAGTATAAATGCAGTAGCGTTTTGTTTAGGTTCTAGGAATTCATAATAAAAAGTTTTATTTGTATTTAACTAAACACAGAATTATTTATTTATTTGTGGGTTTTGTTTTTATTTTCTTTTTCCGAGAAGATAAATTCTGGTTGAAATATAAAAAAAAACTGTTCTGAATTTAAGAATGATTTTGCTCGTTTTAGTATCCTCTTTATAAATCAAAAGGGTCTCTCAGATCTCGGATGAGTGACCACTTGATCTAACGTGTGGCAGACTAAGCAACACTTAATGAATAACTATAGGACTATCTTTCTAAAAATACATTTTCCTCTTTTTGATTAAGAAAAACATAATTGTTTAAACGCTGACCAACGTTCCTTAGTGTAAGTTCAGATGGAACTGACTTCACAGTGAGTTAAATCGGCCGTTCCTTGGACATTTAGAATGAACTTTGCAAATGTATCAAATATGATAAACTATACAATAGGCACACTTTTGTGGACTAGAATTTAACCAGCAATTAACTTATAACCTCTAAATAACTCTCAGCAAGAAATGATTTAATATTTATGAGAGTTTTAACTCACACGTAAAAGAGCAAAAATAAATGAAATGACAACAAGAGGTCAAGTGTTAATATCTTCCAGACAGCACTCAACTTCAACATATACTACAGACCAAAGCCCAATTATAGGGGACTCTTTCACCCTATCTAATACTTATTTTTAATAGTTTATGATCTAGTTTTCACAAATGCCTTGAAATAGTATAAATCTTATTTGAAAAATTTTAATAAAATTCTGATTATAGATACTTTCCCAATAGCTGAAACAGAACTGAATTGAATTACTTAGCGCTTGCAATGGTTACTTTTTGGAATAATTCTTGCATAAACTTGTACCCAAAAATTTCACTTGTATGTAAGTAGTTAGCATGTTATCGTTTTATATATATATATATATATATATATATATGTATGTATAAGTAGTATGTTCTCTGAAGACATTTTTATGATGTTTGTAGAAATATAGAAAATATTTTTGAGGTTTTACCCCAACATAGGCATTTTGAGGGTTAAAAAATCTGGTAGTTTCACCAAGCTCGACTAGTAAACCATTACTAGTAAGTTCGAATCTCAATCTATGTCTCATATACCCGGCTTTGTGCCACAACTAAGCAAAGCTTCGTAAACAGTAGAATTTTACTGAAATAGCCATAAAAATTTATTACTTAGAAAAAGATCAAAACATCCATTGGCCTAATGAGTAGAGTGTTCCCGAATGGTCCAGGAGACCGGGGTTCAATTCCAGGTCGAGTCATACCAAAATCTTTAAAAAATGGTACTTGATGCCACCTTGCTTAACAGTCAGCATTATAAGGTAAGGATCAAGGGTAAAGTGGAGCAATCCTTATAATGGAGAAGCGCCCTTCCCTACACCTTGGTGTGGTAGCTATTGAAAAGGGAAGCTTTGAGTCACCCTCGACTAAGGTCGCCAACTTTGCTTGTCTTCATCATCATCATGCCGCACTATCAGCACGGATATTTTTGACCCTCTCTCGCCACCCCTCCCTATTGTCCATTGCTTTTGGCAGGTCTTCCGGGCTACATCCAGTATCTGCTCAGAGCTGCTGTATGTATGTTCGAGCTGGACGTCCTGCCTTTGCTCGTCCATGTGAAGGGGTCCACAGAAGTACATCACTTACGAGCTCGTCCCTACTTCTTCAGCAGTGTCCCGCATGTCTGTTTCGTCTAATTTTGATAGTTTTCGTGACGGGTGGTAGGTGGCCGTACAGTTGCTGTTTTGTGGGGTGCTGTCTCCAGGACTTGTTCAATATTGCTCGCAGTATTCTTGTGTAATTGCCGTCAAGTTTTTTCTGCATACGGTTTGACATGACTATATATGTGAGCAAGAAAGCAATTTTAAAGATAAAACTACAATTTCATTAATGAATTTTCTCGCACAAATTTTACCATTAATTTTTCGATCATTCAAAACTTTTCAACCATAAATAATAGAAACAAAATTTAAAAAACGTGCGTTTGTTCCAAAATCCAAGAATAATAATATGCATACACCCTCTTACATTAACAATCTTCAAAAATAGCCTATGTTTGACCCCTAACCCATTGTGCCTTTTACCCAGCTTATGAATTTTTTTTTCTACATTTCATAAAGAATGTAACGCTAAATTGGATATTCAGGATAAGCATAAAGAGCTAAAGGAACTTTAAAGAAAATATTTCTATCACATTATGCAAAAAGGGCATTGTAAATCTTTAAATTAATATATATATATATATATATATATATATATATATGCTACGTGAATACAGATACATAAGTGTAACGAAGTGAAGGATAAAAATGCATATCTTATTTTCGTTGACTACTTTTTATTTGTCCTTCACAAATTGTGACTTGTCTTTGTACTGTTTAAGAAATATTACATTAAATTAAAAATGTAATATAAAACTATAAAATGAATATTCTTAGATATTTATTTAATAACAACTTGATGAAAAATTATTAAAAATGATCATGAAAATAAAAAACGCATTGAAATCGTCTTAAGTAAGTGAAATTTCATCCTTTGGAAAATAAAACGAACAATGAATTTAAAAAAAGAGTGTACATATTTTTATAGTGTTACTTACCACCTGCTCTCTCTATCTCTCTGTCTCTGTCTCTCTCTCTCTACGATCAAAAGCTTCGTTTGCAATAATTTTGAATTTTTTTGTCTTGCCTTCTTTCTCGACTGATAACGTCGACACGTAATGTTATATATGTCAATTTGTTGGCCTGTCCGTCGAAAAATCAACCTAAATGGACTGAAAAAGATCCTCTAACAAAATAATATCAAACTTGATTGAATATAAAAGCAATATAGAATAATGTAGAAGTAAAACATAAATTGAGATATTTATCCTCTTTTAAAATTTGTTTGCAGATGACATGTATATACGTACATTTGTACAAGTAGATATTTTGGTAAATTCGGAACCATTGAGATGCAGATTTTAACATAATATTATTTCTTTGTCCACGCACTTAACACAATGTTTTTACATCAATCAAATTAATCAAATATTATACAGAGAAAATTTTAGATCATAATTTTGCTAATAACTCTGCCAGACTAAAGACTTGTTAATCTAGACTAATTATATAATATATGTATATATATATATATATATATATATATATATATACGGCTTACTTAGGCAGCAATCATTTTTTATGTCTGTCTCATTGAAGATGAGTATCTCGTAATTCTTTTTATTTTGTTTGCCTTACGTACGTACAAAGGGGATTTTTATGAGAAATATTTATATGCAAGAATTATCCAAAAGAGAAAGTATTGCAAGTGCTTTTGGTCCCTTTATAAGCCATTTTCAAGAAATCTTTTGGACCATTCCTACGTACACATTTTTCCAAAAACATTTAACTTATACGGACCCAAGAAAAACTTAAAAGATGCTATTTGTCAGTCATATCTAAATGAAAAATTTTATATACACACTATAAAAATGGATCAATAAGTCTCCAACCTGATTCATAGTCTCTAGTTCTTATTTTATTTGAAAATTGCACAGTATAATGCTCGATCGGTGTAATTAGTATTTACAAGTTAGGAGATCTCCGATTAAATCAAAAAGATATTCAAATAGCAACAAATTTAAATGAACTAAATTTAGTTGATATTGCGGAGTATTTGAAATTTTTAAGTAAACGCTGTTCAAATTTAGCTCGTATTGCGTGTATTAGTCAACCCCACAGCACAAAATGAAACACAAGCGGCTTCGTCTTAGATTTGAAGTTGAGTAGACAATTTCATTTCTGATAATGATAATCGTTACCCACGCGCCTCCGTTAGTGCGTATTGTACAATTTTACATTTTCAAAAACCTCAATAAGATTTAGGGAAATTATCTCTAGAACACTGCTTTCCAAACTGAAAAGTATTGCAACTTTTCAGTTACGGAAATACATAAAATTAATTTCCCTGTCAACTGTAAAATGCACCGACTACATCCTGTAGAGGGGTAAACACCCAATGAGTGTCCTGATATGACACTAAACAATATAAGGGAGAAGTTTCAGTAATGCTGGAGCTTTGGGGAATGCGGAGTACCCCTTTAAACATCGTACTTATGCTAAACTGAATTGTTTGAAATAGTACTGTTTATATGGATAAAAATGGATTTGGCATTAAATAACCTACAATGGTTGATGTGCTGTAATACCAAACCAAACAAAACTAAAAAGTTTAAAAACTATGGCTTTTTTTAGTTAGCCGAGAGAGCACTCAGATAAATGTATGTCAAATTGGGCTTCCATATGAATCATTAGTTTATTCATGACGCAATGTTTGCAACTTGGCCGCTCAATAAAAAAAACAAGTCATAATTTAACATACTTAAAATATAATTTTAAGAGAAATTTTTAATACTTTAATAAATCCTTTATCTACTATTTATTCTTTCATCAAAAAGTGTCTATTTAACTTTAAAGTAATGATCACAGCTGCAATTAACAAAGTATTCGTATATTTTTGTGAGACTGTATAATATATCTGCTACAGTTTCTGTTTTGTAAAAAGTGATGAATTAGAGTTAGAATATTTTCAGTGACCTTAAACCTATTTAATACTACGAGTGATGCCTGAAAAGTTAGGTACAGATTTGAATAAATCAATTGGAAGTAGGACATTATAAAAGCTAAAAACCTAAATTGGAAGTGTGGGTAGGGTTAGCCAGAACAATTTTATTATTGAGGGACGTCATAACAAAGACTGTCCACATAAAACAGTAGATAATTGGAATTTTGCATACCAAGAGCAAAAATCTAATAATAATTGTGCATTTGTATTGGGAACAAATAATGAAGAGTAATGTATATTTACCAACCCCCTCCCCTCCCCCACGAGAAGGGTGTGACACATGGTCATTTTTTTAAGCGAAGTTAACAGAATTTCCTTCTAGGCCGGTTGCCAAACTAAGAAAAAAGAGCACAGTGTGCCCTACTACTTACCTATAGCTTGATGGATAAGAGTTAGATGCATAATTTTCTCGAGGATATTAGCGCAAAGTGAAACCCAAACAGCCTCGTCTAGTTTGGTTTGTTTAATGACATATCAACCTTCTTGGGTTATTTAATGCCAAATCCATCCTTCTAGAAGAACAGTAGTGGTACTATTTAACCCATAGCTGGGAAGATAAAGGGGTTCATACCTTTCCCAAGGGTATTTGTCCGAAAGTGAACGTAATAGCGTGACTGGAGTTCGAACTCGCTGACTACGATTCCGCAATCCAGCTCTTTAACCATTACATCAAGATCACCCCACCCCAGCCTCGTCATCGATTTGAGCTCGGTGTACGTGTTCGCGTAACAGTATTCATCATAGGAAATGAAAACAGCGATCCGAATTCAAATCCTGGACGAAGCTGATTGCGTTTCAGTTCGTGCTAATACCCTTGCGTAAGACACTGATCCATCTCTTCTCCTCATAGTTATAAGTTAATAGTGGGGGAGAACTGAGCTCTTTAGGCTTTGTAAGTCAATCAATCTGGAAGAACGAAAACCCCAAATTCAAACCAACTATACTCCGCTCAAAAATTAATCTTGTGTCGCCTCCTGTTTGTAGCGAAGGAGTCGAGTAAGTACATAAAATGCGCAATAAGTAAGAACCGAACAGGTTAAGTTAAAAGAGTATCAAATTTGTAAGATGAACCACCTGTGACCACGTTCATCAATGACAGAAGACAATATTACGCACATTGCAAGCTTTGATTAAAGATAATACACGGTGAGAATTTAGGGATATAAGCATGGAACTTTCCAAGTCGGCGCTCAATGAAATCATCCACGAGAAGTTAGGATACCAGAAAGTGTCATTTCGTCGGGTCCCAAAGTAATTAACTGAAGAATACAAGTTCCTTCAGATTATCATCTGTTTGTATCCCTCAAACGACACTCATCCGTAAAGCAGTTCCACATGGATGAGGCCGTTATTGTGGAAGTGCAAATGTCGCTGCAGTTGTTTGATGGCACTTTATTCGGTAAGGGTATTTATATGCTCTCACACCAGTCGGGGAAATGCATCAATCTCAATTGTAACTACGAGGCAAAGTAATATAGTACTGCTGGTAATATATGTATATCCTTTTATTTGTATTGAAATACATATGCTTGGTGAGTAAATGTTTATATCTTAATTTTTGGACTTCCATAGATTATTTTAGCTGTATGGGGAAAAAAGGATTTTTTAAATTGTTTCTCTTTCATTGTAATTGATATGACTGATGTTAAGTTTCTGTTGACAGTCGAATGTTTTTGTGGAAATGTGAAAACAATAACATTACACCAAACAAGAGGTTATCAGATGAAATTAAAAAGAGAAAATAAGACTTAAAGTATAAAAATAACATTTAGGTTTATTCTACTTGTATATTGATAAATAGGATGCTTTTGTAAATCTAATTGGAGAATTGGAGTTCACATATCTTATTCAAAATTCTCTACTTTAAATGTAAAGTAGTTTGTTCATGTTCTAAGCACGTAGTCTAGACAGATGATAAAGAGGTATGGATTGATAAAATCAGAAAAAATAGCTTCGAGCTGACAAAGAAAAGAAGCAGAAGGTACCCCGCAAAAACAATTACCGATGCCGACTACACCGATGACATAGCGATACTGGCAAATGCACTCAACCAAGCCGAAACACAACTGCATAGTTTGGAACGAGCAGCCGCAGGCATAGGCCTCCATGTCAATGCACACAAAACGGAATATATGTGTTATAATCAAACAGGTGACATCTCCACACTAGACAGAACCCCTCTTAAACTAGTAGACAAATTCACTTACCTAGGAAGCAGCGTCGCATCAACCGAAAAGGACATCGACACACGGTTAACGAAGGCATGGACAGCTATCAATAGGCTATCGATCATATGGAAATCAGACCTAACCGATAAAATGAAACGCAGTTTCTTCCAGGCAGCTGTCGTATCGATACTGCTGTATGGATGCACTACATGGACTCTAACAAAACGGCTGGAAAAGAAGTTAGACTGCAATTACACAAGAATGCTGCGAGCAATCTTGAACAAGTCCTGGCGGCAACACCCCACAAGACACCAACTATATGGCCACCTGCCTCCTATCACGAAAACTATCCAACCAGACATGCAGGACACTGCTGGAGAAGCAGGGACGAGCTCATAAGCGATGTACTCCTATGGACCCCCAAATATAGCCGGGCAAAAGCAGGAGGACCAGCACGAACATACATTCAGAAGCTATATGAGAATACGGGATGTAGCCCTGAAGACCTGCCGGAGGCGATGAACGATAGGGAGAAGTGGCGAGAGAGGGTCAAGGATATCCGTGCTAGTGGCACGACATCATGATGATGATGATTTTGTTCATGACTGCTTAAGATTTAACAAATCATTCAGTTCTTGATTGATTCTTAAGCATTGATAAGTTATGAATTGATATGTTACAACATGAAACTAATTTTAAAATGGAAAAATCTGTTTATGAAAAACAATAATATGACATCAGTCTAATATATAATTGATTTGTCCTCTTGGATGAGTTTAATATCTGCATCATGACTATTTGTTAGTTAATTTTATTATAATAGAGATTATGGGTCTGCCTGGCTGCAACCGAAACTACGTCACCACCGAAGTCAAAATTCCCTTAGTTATTTATGTTATATTCTCAATGATCCTTAAATTATCATTATTTGATCTTAATTAGTATCTTTTTTATCAAAAATGTCCCTATTAGATTCTGTCAGAGTAAAAACAGCCCATGTTATTAAAAGATTTATCCAACCTTCTACCCGGCCAGATTTAACACAACGTCATTTAATGTGTGGCACCCACGCACAAATTGAAACATACTTGGTCGTCACAAAAAAAGGCTTGATCCTCCCAAGCAGCCATGTTATTGATATCCGATCTCCCACCAAGTAGGATTTGACACCAGGTCATTTTATTGTAGGGGAGGC
>OY757907.1:136636688-136654188 GCA_963585895.1 Sepioteuthis lessoniana | reverse complement strand
TGTGAGAACGTTCTACAATCTAACAGAAATGCTTGTAAATATTAAGTTGAATTTATCGGGGTGATATTTATATATATATATATATATATATATATATATGCGCCCGTGGTGTAATGGTTATCGTCGTCGTAGGAAATGGACACGGCGACACGAATTCAAATCCTGGACGAGACTGATTGCATTTCACATAGCACTAATACCCTTGGGAAAGGTATGAATCCAATTATACTCCCTCCAGCTATGGGTAAATAGTAGGACAGACTGGGTTCTTCAGCTTTGGTTAGGCAAGTAGTCGAGGAGAAGGAAAACTCTGAATTCAAACCTGTTAAACTTAAAAAAATTGACCTTGTGTCATATCCTGCCCGAGCGGAGGGGTTGGCAAATAGGATGTGTGTGTGTGTGTGTGTGTGTGTGTGTGTGCGCACATGTGAAAAGTTAGGATAGCATAGACAAAGGTGCTCGACGTCTGTCGCTTTCTCTATTGGTTCGTACTTGGCGAAAAAAGAAAAACAAACTCTGTTCACTTTCACTATCCTTACTTTTTATACTTAATCGCCAATCGGTAATTTTTCCCTCTTTCAATCGCTGTCGATAGGTATCTTTCATAAGTAAATGCAAACACCTAACAAGTTGTTCTACTATGGAAATTCTCTTAAACCTCTGGCCATATGGGTTTGACCTTTATTGAAACCAATTAAATCTTGACCACAACTACTGAATGGAACACATAAAAACAAAGCACTCAATTCTTACTTATCTACATTTATTCCTCTGTCCCTGAAATATACAAATGTTATGAAACAGGAGTTATCATTCTTGACACTTGTTGCTGATGATAATGTTTTGACTCATAAGTATATGTATATATATCTGTAGAAAAGTTTTAGTATAATTCTAAAAATTGAACTTGAAATCAATAATATATATATATATATATATATATATATATATATATATATATATATATATATATATATATATGTCATCCACAGACAGACTGTTTCGTTGTATCACAACTCTTCCGCACACCTGCTTTTGCCTGGTAGTAGAACACTGAGGGAAACTGAATTCATTAAATAGTTATAGCAATCTTACACGACCCCCATTTTTTTTCTCTGTGTTTTGCTTACCCTGGACCAAGCACATAAGATATTCCGCAAACGCGCGTGTATAATTTCTTTGCATTGTCGGACGGTCTTCAGAGAGTTAACGAACAAAATAATTCAGAGGAAGTATAATTATTGTTTTAACGAGCTTTTGCTTCAGTCAGCAAACGATAAAATTTATGAATTCTTTTTCATTTACAATTAAGAATTAAATGTCAGCATTTTTATTAATAAGAACAGCAGTAAAAAAAAAAAAACTTAATAACAAAACTGCCAACATCGAATAAAAAAAATGAATAGATATATAAAAAAATATGTATAAATGTAAATTCATAAATATCGGTATTAATTTGAGCTTAGTCTGGCTCAAGGTCTTTGAAGGTTACATAGGGAGAGTTCTGTAGTGCAAACCTGTCAGGTTTTACGGGTCAAGATAAAAAATCTGGGGAGTTCGGGAAGCAAGGCAGCACAAATTTTTTCAGGATTCTAAAACCACTTCCATAAAAAAAAACATGTTGTGTGCATATCATTCTGCAGAAAGATGCCATGAAGAAGTTTACTTACTCTTCAATGGTGTTCCGGTAGAGTCTACGCGATGAAATACCTTCAAAATAAATGATACAACTTCATATTTTTCAGAAGAATTTGGCTCAAACTATCACACCAGTCCGTTTTTATACAATGCACCGTTTCTCCAACCCAATGACACATTTGTACCATATAATCCAGCTTATTCAAGAAATGAAGAGATTAGTAAGATCAATCGTGCTCCTCTTAATGATACAAGATCTACTGACTTGCTAGAGGTTATGCAACTCAATTAGCTACAAATATCAGTGTGCTAAGTGTTGTGGCCCATTTCATCCTTCATCTTAATTAGAAGTATCTACAGGTTATGCCTCAGTAGCCCTTCTGTTAGTTCGTGCTTAATGGAAAAAACTGTTCACTTCACGCATCAATAAATTTTCATGCTCTATCTGAACTTGCTATTTTTCTTCTTCAAACCACTGTATTTACCATAAATGAGTGTGAAATATCCCATCATTGCCTGCTCCATTCTGACCCGGAATGGTAAAACTTGTTAGGGTTCCATCTATTAGTTAAAGAGATCTGTTCAAAAATTATCTCTAGTATATAGGAATACATGATACCATAGAACTGTAAATTATTTGTATAAGGAATAGTTTCTTGAAACTTTCTTTGCAAAAGATTATTTCTTGATACCATTTATCTCTGTGTAAATTATTAGACAGGAATATTATGTACAAATTATTGGATAGGAATATTATGTGGAAATTTTTGGATAGGAATAGATAATTTCACAAAACAATTTATAAACAAATAATGCTTGACGAATAAAAGTGTAATTTTTAAAGAAAAAATAAAACATAGAAAATATAGTAATAAAAACATTGTCAAACGCTTAGAAATGAATCGAATCATAGAATTGAATAACACGTAAGGGGTTGATATGCAATTAAACAAATAAACAAAGACAATTCAGCAATTCTCTTAAAAAGATACTTTAATCTAGTCTTTTGGTTATAATGGTTTGCTCTTTATCAGAACTAATTAAACTTTTCCCATAACTGCGGCGTATAACCCAACAAAATAAAATACTCGATTCTATGTAATCTACCCATAAGTCTGTGACCCAGATATATGCTGTTGTTCTTATGAAACAAGAGTTGTTATTCTTGCTATATGTTGCTGGTCATAAGGTTTTGACTAATTCATCATCATCATTAAGTCGCACCGACAGCGCTGATCTTCCTGACTCTCTCTCTCTCTCTCTCTCTCTCTCTCTCTATATATATATATATATATATATATATATATATATATATATATATATATATATATATATATATCTGTATCTCTCTATCTCTCTGTCTCATCCATTGATCTCAGCAGGTCCTCCAAACTACTCCCAGTGTCCACACAGAGCTGATGTAAGTTAGTCCTAATCGGCTAACACTGCTGCGTCAATGAGAAGGGGTCTATGCATAGAGGACATTAATTTAATCATTACTCATATTCGTGTTTGTAAAAAATCAATAGTAAAAAGTAGAATTCGAATAGCACTTTTTCTTGAAATTAATTTTGAAATTAAAGCCTATGCCTTTCTGACTCCATAAAATACCAGCTGTACGACCACCTGCCTCCCATCTCACAAATCATCCAAGTAAGATGAACAAAACATACGGGATACTGCTGGAGAAATAACATTTGGTGTTATTTATAAACTAAGAATCTGAATACGAATTTTTAATGTAGGCATTTGAATGACTGGCGAAATAACTCCTTTCATTAATTCTTATTCATTTCAGTTCCGCAACAGATTTAAAATAATCTGAATTATGTAATTCTTTAATTTTTTAAAATAAAATGTTCCCCCGAATAAAATAATATTTCTTGAAATCCAATCATAACATACCTTTTCTGTTTTTGTCGAATCTAATATTTGGGAATGGTTATATATATATATAAAGTAAATATGGATCTAAATCCGACAGTGTGAAGAAAGTAGAAAAACTGAATAATGAAAATAATTAAAAGACGGGAGGATTTTTCTTGTATCTTAAAAATATCCAAAATTTTCAAATATCATTCTACGTGCCAAATACGTACTTAATACTTTTAAATTGAGAACGCTATGTGCACGTTTGTATCTTTTCGTTGTAAACATTTTATTTGCTCCTGTTATCTCGACAAGTATCCATCGCAGTGTGAACAATTCTCCTGATATCAAAGTCCTGATGATGGTTATTGAAACCGAAACGTTTAACGTTGGCTTTACATCACGATAAATTCACCAATTTGGATTATTCTGTTTTTCTACTTTCTTCATGTTTTTCGTTTTATTTTTCTGCTTTATAAATTTTGTTGGGAAAAAAATCTCCTGATGGTGACCATAGGGTCGAAACTATCAAAAAAATATTATAGGTAAATTAACCACAATACAACTGAGAAAGGCAGCATTCTCATCTTCCCGAAGCAATGTAACCTCGGAATCACAAAGACCTACAAACGCATAACCCATATTACTATAGATGCTAAGGTTTATAAGATCCTGCTTCTCAATCGTAACCAACCTGAAGCTCTTTGAAAAATCAGAACGGTTCACATAGAAATCGATTCACAATTTCTTAGAATCTGACAATTCGTCCATAAAAAAAGAATTTCCAGGCAACGCTTGTTTGTTGATTTCTCTGAGAGTATTTAATTCCATACACAGAGGACATATGAAGCAAATACTTCTAGCGTATGGTCATCCCGAAGAAACAGTCAACACAATAATGATACTTTATACGAAACACGAAAGGAATGGTTCACTCACGTGATGGTGACACCAATTTCTTTAACATTGTCGCTGGAGTCTTACAAGATACATTGGCACCATTTCTGTTCATAATCGGCCCAAGTTACATACTTCAATCATCAATAGATCTAATGAAAGAAAACCGCTTCACACTAACAACAGCAAGAAACAGACGATATCTCACAGAAGCTATTACTGACGCAGACTATGCAGATAATCTAGGGCTTCTCGTAAATACACCTGCTTGAGGAAAAGGATGCTACTTTCTATAATTAATCATTGCTGCCTACTTGTAGCTGGTCCTCAGTGCTTCATCCCGTATCGGCACAGAGCTGCTGTATGTAGGTTCGAGCTGGTCGCCCTGCTTTTGCTCGGGCATGTGAGGGGGTCCATAGGAGAACATCACTTGTGAGCTCGTTCCTGCTTCTCCAGCAGTGTCCTGCATGTCTGATCGTCTAACTTTGATTTCTACAGTTTTTGTAATGGGTGGTAGGTGACCGTATAGCAGCTGCTTTGTAGGGTGTTGCCTCCAGGACTTGTTCAATAGCCAGAGTTCATTTGTTTACACACACTTAAATTTTCAAGCATTGCTATTAAACACTAATGATTCAAGTTGACATTATTCTTTTGTTTGCACACAGTTAAATGGTTCCAACTATTTCTAGGTAATATTAAAGATTCAATTTAATATCAGTCGTTTGTTAGCACAGTTAAATAGTTTCAAGTATAGTAAATGAGTAAACAGCTATATTTGAACCATAGATGAGACCCGCGTAAGTACTACCCTCCGGATCAGAGTGGACCTGGGAGTAATGGCAGTGAAAGGATACCCCACATTCACTAAAGCTCCAGGACTGGAGCCTCACCATCAGATTGTTTAGTGTCATATCCAGGACACTCAATGTGAGAGGGTCTTACCCCTCTGCAGAGATGCTGTCAGTGTATTCTACAACTCCAGTTGATTAGACTGTAAATCTGTCAAATTGTAGCGAATAGAATAAGAATGATTGAAAATACAAGTGTATTGATGATTGTGAATAAAATTGGCATTTCTAAATGCTGTTTTTCTTTGTTTCAGGTTTCAGACTATCCATCACGTAACCACCCGGACTATCTTTGTAGAAATCATGCAGGCTTGAAGTTTCCTAGTGGATCTGCTATGTATATCACATACCATCCAAATGAAGCGACAAAAACAACCAAATTTTCGCTTAATGTCACTCATGTCGGTCAGTAAAACTTTTCTTTCAATTCATTTAAACTATCAGTGACTTAGGTGTTAAAATCAACACCTTTCAATTAAGACTTCATATCTTTTAAATAGTTCTTTAACAAGGAAGAAAGTCATACAATGTATGTATTCATATCTTGTGTTAGGTACAAAATTTGAATTTAAAAAAAAAAAGCGTGTGCATCATAAAATATTTTTAAAATGATTGAAATATTTTAATATCCTAAAGTGGGGGGGTCTTTATTTCAGTTACTTCTCTTCAAAGAATGATGTCAGTGACAACAGAGTTTACATTGAAGGAAGCTAACATGGGATGTTGTACATCAAAAAAGCCTGGAGTTGGAAGAATACGGATTCAAAAAATACCGTTAGCCAGAAGAGTTTACGCGGATAATAATGTATTCTTCATGTTGCCCAATGGGATTATTAAAAAGTAATGGTGAGTAAAATTGTTTTCGGATAAACAATTCAGGTTTATGCCATGTTATAAACAAGGCTTCCATTATTGACGACTGAAATTCATTATTTGAATTCGGTAAACATCGTGGGCTTATATGCGAAATCCTGATTGTCCAATAGGTGATGAATAATGGCGGAAGATGGGTTTTGATTATTAGGTGTTGCAGTGTAGCTGAAAGTATTTGTACAGATATTTGTAGGAATATGCTTGTTTATTCGTATATCTAATCTCTGAGTCGTGTGACTGATATAGCAAACATTGCATTTGCATAAAAATTTATAGATAAAACAGTTTCCTTGAAAAACAGTCACAGTCTTTGAGATTAGGAGGAAATATCACGTTTAAAAATGCCTCGTAACTTAACAGAATTAAGTGGAAAACATAATTTTTTGCTCTCTCAAACGTAAAATGAATTTAATAAAAACATTGTCAACCGTACTTTGATATTTTTCACAGCAAAACATTCTAATGAACTCAATTTTATTAACACGACTTCACTGAAGAATGGATATCCCGAGGATATAATTACTTCCACCATCAAGCATAAATGTCTGCAGTTCTCCAGCAAGTCAAAGTTTGGACTAAAGAGGAGTCCAGTATATCTAAAATTACCGTGGATCAGCAACGCCGCCATACAACTGCCAGAACAAATTAAAAGATTCGTTAATCGTTGCTTTAATTCTGTTAAGTTACGAGACTTTATTAAGTCTGATGTGCTGTTTTCTGCTAATGTGGCTGCTTTCTTAAAAAGCTCTTTTACCTACAAATTTTCATGCAAATGCAATGTTTGCTACATCAATCGTACGACTCGGAGATTAGATATAGGAATAAACCAGTATATTCCCTTGAATATACGCACAAATACTCCCGGCTATATTCTGCAGTACCGAGCAGTCAAAACTCATTTTCCGCCATTGCTTGCCATCTATTGGCTAATCCGGATTGCGTAGCAGCATATAAGCCCACGATGTTTACCATCCTCGCGAATTCAAATAATGAATTTATGTTGTCAATAATTGAAGCCTTGCTTCAAACAAGGCTTGAACCTGAGTTGAGTATCCACAAACAATTTTACACACCATTACTTCTTTAACAATCCCATTAGACTACATGAAGAAAACATTATTTACCGCGTCAACTCTTCAAGCTAACGGTATTTTTTAAATCCGTTTTCTTCCCACTCCAGGCTTTTTTATGTACACCATCCCATGTTAGCTTCCTCTAATGTAAACTCTGTTGTCACTGACATCATTGTCTGAAGAGAAGTAACCGAAACAAATGATCCCACTTTTTAGGATCTTAAATATCTTAATCGTTTTCAAAATATTTTATTATGCCCAACCTTTTAAAAACAAAATTTGAATGTGTATATTGTATGATATGAGTTTTATACGAAGTAATGTTCAATTATATGACATAGTACAATGTACATTAAAGTTATCGCAATTTTCTAAACCAATGAATAAATCTTAAATCTTAGTATTACTTAATTCAGACAAAAGATAATAAAGTACTTAAGGCAGCAAGGACATAGTTGTTGATAATTTCCCCTTCTAAACATTATGAACAATATTCAAGTCAAACTGAGATTATACATTCAGTGATTTGATTCATACTAAATTCATAGCACTTAACTGCTAATAGGATCATAGACATGAGATTAGTTTTGCTCATGTGGGATAAAATCGTAGTTATTTGAAGAAGATCCCAGTTTCACTATCTTTGATATTGCATGATAAAACCTGAAGCAACGTATCTCGGAGAATACAGAGTTTAGAGGAGGTTACTCAATTGTTTCGTTTTCTGAGATACAATTAGTTGCGCAATAAGAATTGGTTGACATGATCGACTAACAATAATAAAATGGTTGTTGCACATTATTTCGAGTTAGAACAAACGAAACCTCGCCACTTTTACACAGAATTTGAATCTTCTTCTTGTTTTTCTATTGTTGTTAAACTGTTCAGTAGTTTTATTTTTTCTGCCGAGATTACTTCAAATTCGATGTCCCCTATTTTGATCAAATATTCAGGGTAATTTCTATGCATAGTACAAAGATGAGTTGGATTTCATTCTCTATATTTTTACTCGTTTCCCTTTTAGAAAAATATCTCAAGTACTATGAAGGAGAACTGAGCTGAGTATGAAACTAAACTGTGG
Organism: Sepioteuthis lessoniana; assembly: GCA_963585895.1. Taxonomy (NCBI): domain Eukaryota; kingdom Metazoa; phylum Mollusca; class Cephalopoda; order Myopsida; family Loliginidae; genus Sepioteuthis; species Sepioteuthis lessoniana. The sequence continues at coordinate 136,645,909 of OY757907.1, read as the reverse complement.
GTGAGGATCCAATTTTTGAGTTCTGAGGAGCGTTGGTCCTCCTTCATTGCCATTACTCCTAGGTCCACTCTGACCTAGAGTAGTAGTACCTGTTAGAGGTCCACATATACTTCTAATAAATCTATTTAAAATTATTTGTATTCGATAGAACGGTGTAAATAAAAACCTCTTCAGAAACAGCTACGTAAAAATGTATCTATGAGTGTACAATGCACGCGATTCTCTAACCTCTATATATGAAATAACCCAAGTCGGGTTGACATGCAGTTAAAACTGATCAGTGAATCAAATTTATTTAAACTATACTTGCTCTTTTATAATTATCCATGAATATTCTAACCTTGTTTCATTTATTTCAGGTTTAAATCCGTGCCGATCGACGCCATGTTTGAATGAAGCAAGTTGCCTTGATTTAGGCAACTCTTTTTCATGTCTTTGTCCACCCGGCTTTACCGGTTTAACTTGCGAATTTCAACTGGACGAATGTGCTTCAAACCCTTGTATCAACGGTGGATACTGCAAGGATTATATCAACGGCTTTATATGCAACTGCCCATACGGATACACAGGAACTCGTTGCGAAGAATTAGCAGACAGATGCCAAGGGCTTCCTTGCTACAACGGAGGCAGGTGTCTGACGAATAAAAATGGGACTCTTTCTTGCGTATGCGTGGGTGGTTATACGGGTACAATGTGTGAAAATAGACTTGACGGGGTTATTGTCGGATTGAGCTGTGACCGGGTCAAATGCAAAAACGGTGGTACTTGTGTCACAAACTGGGACGGTGGCTATCGGTGTAAATGCCCACCAGGGGTCATGGGACCTATGTGCGAGGTGGTCACTCACAACGGTTGTCGTGGTAACCCATGTGAAGAGGGCGCTACCTGCATTAGAACTGAGGATTACGAAGACGATACAGAAGCAGACGAAGAACAAATGCCGACATTTAAATGTTTATGCCCAGAAGGTCGAACCGGTTTATTATGTCAGAAATATGTGAATTCCTGTTTGAAAAATGAATGCCATAATGGTGGGCAGTGTGTCTCGATCAAGAGTGATTTTTATTGCAATTGTACCTCAGGATGGACCGGCCGGCTTTGTGAGCATGACATTAACGAATGTCGAAATAATCCGTGCCAAAATGGAGGCCGTTGTGAGAACACATTCGGCAGTTATGCCTGTGAATGTAGAGAGGGTTTTAAGGGTCGAAACTGCTCGACTAACATTAATGACTGTTCTTCAAATACCTGTCAAAACGGAGGCACATGCATTGATCTGGTTAACAAGTACAAATGTAAATGCTCATCAAATTACTGGGGAAAGAAATGTCAGCACAAACGCTACCCTTGCCATCGGAAACCATGCAAAAATGGCGGCGAATGTGTTAGTTACAAGAATGACTTTGTATGTGAATGCGCCCAGGGTTTTACGGGCCGTACTTGCAGCGAAGAGATCGATGCTTGCACCTCACAACCCTGCAAAAATAATGGAACTTGTGAGTCGACCAAACAAAGTATTGATTTTCACTGTAAATGTCCACCTGGCTTTCTTGGAACACACTGTGAACTAAAGAATGAATGTTTTCCAAATCCTTGTTTTAATGGTGGACGTTGTCTAGAACAACTGGGCACTTATTCCTGCAGGTGTCGGTCTGGATTTGAAGGTCCTCGATGTGAAGTGAATACAAATGACTGTCATCCAAACCCTTGCACTCACGGAGGCCGTTGTGAAGATCTTGTTTCCGGCTTTCGATGTTGGTGTGCTGAGAATTACGAGGGGGAAATATGTTCAGAATTCAAGTATAAGAGTAAGTTGATACTTTAATTTTACTATTGATTTTTTGTATTTGTATTTTTCCTGCTTTTGTTATCACAGCATTTCAGTCGATCTGATCTTCGGTCTTCTTTCAATCCATATGGATCCTTTTCATATTCCAAATACATTTTCTAAATTTGAGATATTATAATTTCAACAGTTGTTTTAACAATTGATCAATTTTTTTGTGCCTTATTGTCATTTCATTTCGGCCAATCGATTCTAGAACTTTTGTCAGAATTAGAAGAGTGTACATTTTAACGACCATATTTCACCGGATATTAGATCAATGGTTTATAAGCCCTATCAGAGGGATTTAGAATATGCTAAAAGTATATCCTACAGAAGATGCCCCCCCCCATCTCGCCTGAGTTTGACTCAACTGTATCGGATGGTAGAGCTCCAGTTCACAATATCTAGGAAGTGCGTTGTAGCCGTACAGTTGCATTACATTCAAATTCCTTCTCACTCGTTAAAGTCTCATTGGAAAGAGCCCCCGTGGCGTAATAGGTAACGTTTTGAACTGTGGCATCGCATTAAGCGACTTCACACTCCCGTCGTGCTATTATGTTCCCTTTTGGACTAATGCCCTTGGAAAAGGTATGAATTCCTTTAACCCTCCCCCAGCTTTGGGTTAAATAGAACTACAACTGTTCTAGAAAAATGGCTTTGGAATTAAGTAATCCAAGAAGGTTGATATGCAATTAAACTAAGAAATTAATTATTAATTAGTCTCGTTTATGGGTTCAATAAATCAGTTTGAAAATTATTTATATTCGATTCGACCGTGTGTAAAAAAAAAAAAAAAAAAAAAAAAAAAAAAAAACTACTGTGCAAAAAATGTCAATATAAACAAACAAAACATTAAATAACCCAATACTGGTTGATGGCCCGTAAAAATAAATCAATCAACATTGTTTACCACAGTGTTTACGAAAATACAATTGATTCAGGCCTCGTAGATAACAATTCCAAACTTCCGTAGAGGGCTCATTGGACATAATATCAATGCACTGAATGTATGTTAATAGTTGCATAGTTTATTTTATTATTTCCCTCTATATCTTTTATGCCTAAAAGTATTGTATCTATCAAGAGTCAAGACGTTTGGTTATGACACTTTTGCCTTGGATACCTTACAATATATAATGCATTATATATAATCTTTGAAGCTAGCCTACTAAATGTTACCCAAGTATAAAGTTATATATGTACATATTATCTAGGTTTTTTTTTCACATATCCACAATATCAATTATCCAGTTAGGATCGAAATTGACACACTTGAAAATTTGGAAAGTGTGTGTACATCTAAAAGAATATGCTATGTATGATTGGTTTGGTTTGTTGGGTTTTATGGCATATCAACCTTTGTAGGTTATTTAACGCCAAATCCATTTTTTATGTAAATAACCTGTTCTAAAAAAAATGAAATGAATTCCCCCCCCAGTAGACCGCCTTCAAAGCTACCTAAAATCTCAGTAGTAAATAAAAGTCGAAACGAGGAAGAAGCATTTGAACTCAGGAGCCACCTGGAAGAAATATCAGTTTTGGTCAGTATGTCTTTAAGTCCTATCAATTTAAAATGCTGAATTTTACAAAATGTTATGCTGTATTTTGTTTGTGAAATAATGCTTAAACTATGCGTTTTAAATGTAAAGACACGCTTACTCTACTATAAAGCCAAATTGATGTTAGTCATTCCAATGTCAGCGAACAAGGCAGAATGTTTTTGAATGTCTTCTATCGAATAATTTAAAAATTCGTAAAGAAAGCCCTAACAGTAGTTTAGAAGAAAAAGCCTAAGACACCTAATGCTACCATAGCCCCCCCCCACCAAGAGAAAGGGAAAATTTTTAAGCTCTATAATTCCTGAAGCCTGCTAGGTTCCCAACTGTAGTAAAAGAAAAAAAAATGAAAAAACCTAGGAAAAGTCCCAATGCAGCAAAAAAAAAAAAAGCACAAGTCAGTACCGGTGAAAGTACCTTAATGTTGGACTTTAACTAAGTTAAAACTTGAGAAAACTTAAACCAAAATTATCCCCCCCTTTTTTTTTTTTTTTTTGCGTACACATGGGAAGCAGCATGATGTACGTAAAGGTATTTGAATAAACCCATGTACGACCAAGCTCAATACCTAAACGGGTCCTGGACGTGAGTTTGACGACTTTACGCTCAGGATCGCTAGTTCGATCGGGGAACTACTGCTGCTCCTCTATAAGAGTGGCTTCTATAGAAGAGAATAAAACAGCCATCGAAAGATAACCATGACCCACACTCAAACCACTTACACAAACCGCATCGCTCTTCGCGCGGGTAAAAAAGGGGCGCGTCCTGCTGAGGTTGGAGCCCTGGCCTCGGTGTTCGAAAAATCAGCTACAGAGCTCAAACAACCAAAACTACTAAAATGCAAGCAAACACTACAAATAGCCACATTTAACGTAAGAACCTTAAATAGAATAGGTCAACTCACAGAGCTAATCGCATCGGCCGAAGAACATAAGATAGACATAATATGCATACAAGAACACAGATACACGCACACCGAAGTTATCAAATATCACGAAACTGGCAATGGCTGGTCGCTCGCCACTCTATCCGCATGAAAAAACTCTGTGAACGCCGCAGTAGGAGGGGTAGGATTACTTATAGAACCTAGAGCATTAAAAACGCTTAATAGCGTTGAGAAAATACAACCTAGAATGATGGCAGCTACATTTAACGGAAACCCCAGAGCAACAATCATCTCATGCTACAGCCCCACCAATGTTAGTGAAGAAACTGAACTAGTCACCTTCTACGATGAGTTATCCTCATTAGTGCGTAGCATCCCGAAACACAACATGTTAGTCATTGGCGGAGACATGAATGCCCAAATCGGGAAAAACGGAAACAACAAATACAGCCTCCACAACACGTCAAATAGGAATGAGCAACATCTAACAGATTTCATGATAGAAAATAGATTAGCATGCCTCAATACAAACTACCAAAAAAGAGAGGACAAACTATGGACATACACGTACGCAAACAATACTAAAGCTCAGATAGACTACGTCCTTATAAACAAGAAATGGAAAAATAGTGCATTGAATTGCGAGGCATACTCCTCTTTTGAGGGTGTGTCCACCGACCACCGAATAGTCACGGCGAAAATACGGTTAAGCCTACGAAAAAACGCCAAACGAACAGCGACCACCAAACACTATGACTGGGCCCTATTAAACAACAAAGATATAAGAGATAAATACGTATTAGAATTAAGAAACAGATTCGAAACACTACAAGAAAAGACGGAAAAAAGACGAATATGAAAACTTCGTCAATGCACACCTCGAGGCAGCAGCAAAATACATTCCAACAAAACTTAAAACTAAATATAGAGTCCCATGGGAAACTTTAGCGGTGAGAGAAAAACGTGCACTAGTGAAAACAGCCTCTAAAAACTATCGAAAAAACCCAACAAACACAAATGCCTTAAAACTAAAAACGGCACAATATCAATTAGCAGGCATATATATAAAGGAACAGACAGAATACATTCAAAATCAGATAGATAAGATTAGAGACTCGGTGGAAGATAGACAATCTAGAATAGCCTGGCAAACAATAAACGAAGTGAGCAGAAGAAAGAACACAGCCAAAGCAAAACTTAAAGCGGCAAACCAACAAGAAAGAATAAAACTGTGGAAACAGCACTTCGAAAACTTACTTGGAAACCCACCAAAAATAACGCATGAACCAATCACCAGAATAATTAGCAAACAATTAGACATTAAACTAGGACCGTTCACACAAGAAGAACTCGACTCGGTTCTCAAAAAAATTAAAAATAGGAAAGCTGCAGGGCTGGACGAAATTCCCCCGGAAGTATGGAAGACCAGACAATTCGACGACATACTGCTCCGACACTGCAACGCAATATACAATCAAAATCCGATAGATAGATGGATGAAGGGATGCATACTCCCCTTCCCTAAAAAGGGGGACCTCGGATTAGCCAAAAACTACCGAGGCATAACACTTACATCCATAGCTGCCAAAATCTACAATGCCCTACTACGAAACCGAATAGAACCCAAAATCGACATCATACTTAGAAAAAACCAAAATGGCTTCCGAAGAAATAGATCCACGACCTCACAAATATTAACCATCCGCAGAATCCTTGAAGGTGTACGGGCAAAGAACCTACGAGCGACATTAATATTTGTCGACTTTACCAAGGCTTTCGACTCCATTCACAGAGGAAAGATGGAACAAATCCTACTAGCGTACGGCATACCTAAAGAAACCGTAGCGGCAATAACAATTCTCTATAGAAACACTAAAGTAAAAGTACGATCACCGGATGGAGACACGGAATACTTTGACATTGTAGCAGGAGTACTACAAGGGGACACGCTGGCCCCGTACCTCTTTATCATTTGTCTAGACTACGTACTTAGAACATCGATTGACAAAATCAAAGAGAACTGACGAAGAAAAGAAGCAGAAGATACCCCGCAACAACAATTACCGACGCCGACTACGCCGATGACATAGCGATACTGGCAAATACACCTGACCAAGCCGAAACTCTTCTGCATAGTTTGGAACGAGCAGCAGCAAGCATAGGCCTCGATGTTAATGCACACAAAACGGAATATATGTGCTATAACCAAACGGGGGACATCTCCACTCTAGAAGGAACCCCACTTAAACTAGTTGACAAATTCACGTACCTAGGAAGCAGCGTCGAATCAACCGAAAAAGACATCGAAACGAGGCTAACGAAAGCATCGACAGCTATCAATAGGCTATCGATTATATGGAAATCAGACCTAACCGATAAAATGAAACGCAGTTTCTTCCAGGCAGCGGTCACATCGATACTGCTATATGGATGCACTACATGGACGCTAACAAAACGGCTGGAGAAGAAACTGGATGGCAATTACACAAGAATACTGCGTGCAATCCTGAACAAGTCCTGGCAGCAGCACCCCACAAGACACCAACTGTACGGCCATCTGCCCCTATCACGAAAACTATTCAAGTTAGACGAACCAGACATGCAGGACACTGCTGGAGAAGCAGAGATGAACTCATAAGAGATGTACTCTTATGGATCCCCACACATGGCCGCGCAAAAGCAGGACGACCAGCTCGAACGTACATTCAGCAGCTATGTGAGGATACAGGATGTTGTCTTGAAGACCTACCTAAGGCGATGAACGATAGGGAGGAGTGGCGAGAGAGGGTCAGGGATATCCGTGCTACCAGCGCGATATGATGATGATGATGATTTAAAACAATTCAGTTGAGCATAAATACACAGTTTAATGGTCAAAAACATTTCCATTTCAAACTATTCAAGCAGTTATATGTAACAATTCAGTTAAGTGTAAGTACAGTTTTAATGTCGAAAAACAGTTCCATTTCAAATAATTCAGTTAAGCATAAGCACGCAGTTTAAATGTATGTTCGGTTTAATTGTCAAAAACATTTCTATTTCAAGCTATTCAGTTTACTCAAACAATTCATTTTAGCATAAGTATGCAGTTAGTTTTATTTAACCCATAGATAGGGCCCTATCAGGTGCTACCACTCCGGGGCAGAGTGGACCTGGGAGCAATGGCAATGAAGGGGTACTCCGCATTCCCCAAAGCTCCAGTACTCCTGGAACCTCACCATCAGATTGTTTAGTGTCAAAAATCAGGACACTCGTTGTGGGGGGGGTCTTACCCCTCTGCAGAGGTGCAATCGGTGTATTCTACAGCCCCCCCCCCCCCAGCCGACTGGGCAAGCCATGAATAATGTAGATTAAATAAAAAATTAGATTGATAAATCAATGTAAATGAACAAAATGATATAAGAAAAATACGTCAATAAAAAATGTATTAGGTTGAATCATTTTTTTAAATTCATTAATAAAAATGGATAAAAAATAGGTTAATTAAAATAAAAACAAAATACTTTTTTAAAAAAAATGCTAATATATACAACATTAAAACAATCTTTGGGTACGTGAGCTGCATGTCAACCAGCATCACGTGATGTCAGCCACGTGATGAAAAACATGTGTTTCCGCGAGACATCTGTATTTCATTTAGCGAAGCCTTTTCTCTTGCTCTTTACAACCACACGCACAAACTTAGGTTTATTTCACTCAGTAAATTCTCACCAAAGAAACAATGTTCGCATTTTATAAACATTGCACCGAATAACCTCTAGTCATATATTTGAAGATATTTTTCGTTCTGGATCACTGCAAAGCAAAACAAAAAAATAAATGTTGTGCAATTCATTGTATGAAAAATGAAAAGGCATGAAATAGCCAGAAAGACTGCACCTTTTGAGTCAGTACAACATCCGATCCTCGTTATTTGCTGTTAAGAGATTTCTTTCTTCTTTTTTTTTTTTTTTTTCCTTTGCTAGTTTCTGCCCTTTTATTCGATTTTCGAGATTTTTTCTGTTTGTCTTTCTAACAAAAGAGTGGAGCAGTCAAGTGTCAAAAGATAATTATATTTTACTCTCACGCACACACGCATTAGTATAGATTTAAAATATAGCAACTTGTGTATGTATACCAGATTAAACAAGGCTTAGAAAAAGATTGTGGCAATGGTATTCAGTAAACTAATTTAGCTTGTAATAACTTTTACGCAATAAGAGCTCAATAGGTGTGGCCTTCTACCAGACTAAATTAAACTTGTATGCTTTTATAATTTTCTTTATTTTTTTAGGAAGCTTTGTTAGTCCCTATTAATCATATTTACAAGTATTATCCTTCATCTTCCAAATTCCAATTGCTTTTAAGGCAATCATTATTATTTATCATTTTGACTAGTATTATCCTCCATCTTCCTAATTCCAGTAGATATCTTTATCGTAACTCTTGTAAGTTTTACGACAGTGAAAGACAGCGCATATTGGAAACAAGAATGAAAAATAAAAAGCTCACAGTGCGATTAGAACTCGGATTACTTTCTGTCTTCAGGAAGCTTCGTTTCACATACTAGCTGATATACCAACTCAGCTGCGCTAAAAAAGGAACTAGAATTAGAAAGGAATATAATATTTGTCAAAATTATAAATTTTAATGACATTTATATTAAATTTTCTATCGAGTGTCATCTTTTCTATTGAGTGTCATCTTATGTAAAGAAATTTTGCAAGTGACTTGAGAGTTCATACGATTCAATGTTGCTTAAACTGTGGTACAAAATTCATAAGTTTTAAGAAAATTTCCTAACGGGAGTGGAAGACCACATAAAATTAGAGAAAGGAACATCAGTCAACACACACACATTTTATATATATATATATATAGAGAGAGAGAGAGAGAATATGAGGAGAAAATCCAAGGAGTAAGAGTACCCAATCTGAGAAAATCCAAGGAGTAAGAGTACCCAATCTGAGAT
>OY757907.1:136581688-136631688 GCA_963585895.1 Sepioteuthis lessoniana | reverse complement strand
AAGGAAAGTATGAAAGAAAAGTTTTTCGTCTCTTGTCTGTTTCTATCTTTCCCTTTGTATATTTCTTATGGACCTTCTTTGGGCAAGGCATTGCACCGGCCAAGTCAACGTGGGGTAAAGCAAAATAACCAAAAATATGGAGTCAGATAACTTACGGCAACACAGCCTTGCCCTTAGCCACTGACCTTCATAAAACCCTTTAAACCCCACAGGTATTTAAAAAAAAACCTAAATTGTTTGACATCCTGTTAAAATCAATCAATATATCAATCAGAAAGTACGAAAGAACTTTATAGACACACGATAAAAACATTTTTAAAATTTTTATTCTGTAGTGTTACATTTTCTGTTATAAAGGTTTCCACTTAGGGTAGGAAATAATATGCAAAATTACCCATCCCAGTCGGCTGGGGCTGTAGAATACGCCGACTGCATCTTTGCAGAGTGGGTAAGACTCCACCAATGAGTGTCCTAGATATGATACAAAATCATCGGATAGTGAGGTTTCAGCCTTGGAAAATGTGGAGAACCTCTTCATTGCATTGATCCCAAGTCAACTCTGACCCAGAGAGGTAGCACCTGATAGGGTCCTATACGTGGGTGAAATAGAACTTTTTGACATTCAAAGTCTGTGCAAACAAATGACTTACGTTAAATCGAATAGTTAGAAATAGAACTGTTTCACAATTTAACTGTGTATAAAAATAACTGTTTGATTGAATTGTTAATGATACATAGCAATACTTGGAATATGCTAATAAAACTATTAGTGCGGAATAGAATTATTAGTATTACATAGCAATACTTGGAATCATTCAACAGTATGCTAATAAAACTATTAGTGCGGAATAATTGAAACCTTTTACCTATATGCAAAATAGTATTATTAGTATTACATAGCAATACTTGGAACTATTTGACTGTATCCAAAGGAATCAATAGTTCTGAATAAAATACTTTGTTAAATAGTAATATCTGAAACCTGTGTACAAATAAATGATTAATATCAAATAAAAATATTTGTTAGATGACAATAATTGAAACCATCCTTGTTGAAACAATAACAATATTTGTATGCAAACAAATGAGTTCTCTACTCATCTAAAAATAAAATTATCTTCAATTTCTTCTTTCACAAATGATATATGTATAACCATTCAAGTATGTGCAAACAAATGACTAATGTTAAATTAAATTGTTAGCCTTACATAGCAGTACTTGAAACCACTAAATTGTGTGCAATAGAATCAGCTCAGACTGATTTTAAAATATTAGCTACAAAATGTTGACAAATGATACATATCTAATATATATGTAAGAACAAGATTTGGCATTAAATAACCCCGTACAATGCTTGATATGCCATTAAATCCGAACTAAACCAAACCAAAATTACGACCGTAATCTTGAAAAAATTTGAATTCATTTGTATTTGGTATTATATGCCTCTTTCGTTGAAAAGAAATTAAATATATCAAATGCGCAAGGCTTTATAGACAGACCATAAAAAGAGAAGCAATAATAAATTTATTTTCTTTTGCATTGTGTCAGCTACTTTTTATTGATTTGTTGAATTTTAAATAATTCTGAGATTAATTTTTACTAACATTTCTTGTTTTTTGTGCATTAAAGAAAAAACAATGAACCAAAGAATCTTTGTTTTGCGTCCAAAATGTTAACCACAAGTCTGCAACCACTTACATCAACTCTTTGAAATCATCACACCAACTAAAGGATTTCAATAGATCATGCTTGTTTTAAAAGTGGTTTTAAGTATTAGATTTCCAAGTTTTTTTTTCTTTTAGTAAAGAAAAACAAACGCAGTGTCTCGTTCTTTTTCTTTCTGTTTTATTTTTGAATGCTTAATATGATTTATTTGCTGTCACTCGAACTGTAAACAAAAGATCAAACAATAATAAAAACAACTTGCATAGAATTCATTGCGAAATTATTTTGTGAAAAAAAAATGATTGCGAATAAAGGATATAAATGGTGGTTTTTCCAGATGTTCTTTTCTAGAAAGGAAACATCTGAAATACTATAACTGTTTCATAGCAATATTGGCTGCATTGCATTAAAAGCTTAGAAAAAGTGACCTCGTCTCAAGTTGAAAGATTGTTATTATTCCATGAGTTATTAAGAAAAATTTTCTTATCTTTGTTGCTCTCGTTTACGTTCTATGAAGCCCTAAGTGTCACATAGACATCGAAGTCTACTATTTTCGTGATTTATTGAAATTATTTACGGAGTCGCTAAATAGGTGCCCAGTGATTGGATGAAAAACAGCCAATCACAGGCTACCTTTTTTAGATTTTCTCCAAACCCCTATGAGGTCGTTTCCTACGAACGCCCTTCCTCTTTTGCTTGTGTGATTCCTCAGAATCAAGACGTGCCCGCCCGTTCTCTCAGTCTTCTCGACGCCTATACATGCTTGTGAGGATTTTTCCAGCAACTGAAGCACAAGAAACAAGGCTCTATTTTCTTCAACCCAACCAAAAGGACACAGGAAATATAAACTGTTAAAAGGACGCCTTTTACGGAAAAGTTTCCCGCAAACCAACTGTTTGCAAGGACAATATTTTCTTTCCTATCTTTCTATGTAAATATAAGTTTTTATAACATTTTAAACTGTATTGCGTTTCTTTCTTGTCGACATAGCAATATTGTTACCATATAAAGTTGGGAAAATCCCAATAGATTACTAATCGTCGAATGGGAGAAGAAAAGTACAAAAGACACAACTAGTCTCAAATGTGTGGTCATCTGCTGATGTATTCTCTGTTAACTTTCTGCGGCCGTGGAAGACGGGAGAAATTGATAACGACACGACGAGAAGAGTATCTTCGTCGTTCTAATAGGAACAGACTCTTCCCGTATCTTTGAACGGTTTACTCATTCTCCATACACACTAACGCTTATCTCCTCGACATAAAAAAGAAAGGCAAATAAAGAAATCCTATCTTTTGTTGGGGGTGGGTTACAAAATATCTTGCCCACATCCGTCTCGCATGAGTGGCATCGTCCGGGCTGCCGCGCCTCCTCTTAGATGACCGATTGAGTCTGGTGACCTCGTCAAGTCCCAGTTGACTATCGTTTTCAGACCAGAGTGTTAGATTAAGCATATCTTGTTACACCTAGCTTACTGGACGAGATGTTGAACCTTATCAACTTGTCTTTCTTTCAGTTCTTGTTTTATAACTTACCAATTTGCACCCCAATATCATTCACAATGTTACACTAAGACATTGTCAGTATTCCATTACTCACACTTTATCGTCTTGGTAACTAAATTTTTACCCCTGCTCTCCCTGCACGTTTTTAGCAGTCGCGTCATGACTAAATGAATTATTAAAACTCGTATCATTTTCTTATCGATTTGCCTGCCTTCATGATGAGCTGTGGAGTTTTGAAGAATAATTATTTCCACTATTCCTTAATTTATTGAGACTGGTAAGATTATTCACCTTCGCTACAATGAAGGAGTATGATATAATGTCAGTCTAACGTGAGGACACTCTCAAAAAGTAACCTCTCTCAGGTGAGCAACCATAAAAATTGCTCTTGCCTTGTTGGCATTTCTCCTTCTCGAAGTCACCACGGGCATCAAGCAATAACCAGCCACTCACCGTTTTAGACGAGGTAGCAGGTGTTGCCTGGAGAGATGGACCCCGAGACCGGACCAATTATATCCAAACAAATATCATCATCCGAATTGGTATCTTATCCTTTATTATCTTGATCACTGCCTTTAGACAGGTGCCCTTTCGCCACTTCCTCTTTGAAGTTCTGAAACGATTATCCTATAAATTATTTCGACTTTATCTTTGTTCTTAGCATCATATCGCGTTGATAAATGTATTCGTCTTCAATTTCTTTGTATTCTGCCTTTGATAAATTTCAAAGCACAGATCCAAGTATTAAAAACCCGGAACAGAAGGTGTTTTATTTCCACAGCTGGTCATTATTTAAGAGATCAAATAGTCAATTTTTAAAAGTTACTGGAAATGATTATTTCGACCAGAGTAAAGAATGGATTACGATAGTTCTTAATGATTTTCGGCAATTCGTATTTTGACCCCAATTAAAAGTCTCATCACAGGTTTAACCTTTTTCTCGCCAATCCAGTGTCAAATTGGTGGCGAAACGGTCTTCTGTACCTGCCTTTAATAAAATTACTATTGTATTATTCATAATATAAAGTATCCTGTTGTTTCTTGCATACGAAGTCGTCTGAGGATGGTTTTTCAGCCAGCGCACATAGTTGTGAGAATGTATTTGCTATCTATACACTCGTTAAAGGTTTAAAATGAATTTATATACAAAATGGTGAAATTTATGCATCCACTAAAAGTAACTAATAAAGTAAAAGATAAACTAATAAACTAACTAATGTTACTTGAGATAAATAAATACCCTAAAGCACATTTTAACAAAAATGAATTCGAAAAAAAAATTTGGAAGATTTTTTTCAAGAATGCACGTTTTAGAGGAAATTTAATTAAAATCATCGCGAATAGAATTAAACATATTAATTAAAGATGTCTAACTCATTAAGTAATTGCATTTGAGCAGAAATTTTTAATTAATATAATTTGGAGTGAAGACGTTGAAAAATAAACCATATTGTTTTTCATCACATCAAGTAAGATGATTGTGTTCAATCAAGTCATTGAGACAACTACCTATCTCTGTTAGTCTGTCCTCTCATATCTATCAATCTATGTCTCCATAAATCTCTGTTAGTCTGTTTGTCTTCTCATGTTTTTTATGTTTTTTTTGGGGGGGGTGTAATGCAAAAGGCCACTAGAAAGTAGATGTCCCCTGATGCAGAGTGGGCCGCTCTATACTTAAAAAGAAAATTGTCTTCAGAATTTATTCGAAATTTTTATTTGTTTTCTGAATTAATTTAGTTTTCTGCGCCTGCGGAGACCAATTTTATTTGCTTTCTATACAAATTAGAGCTTCCTGATTAATTTTACTTCAAAAAAGTACCTCCGATGTTAATTTCTATATATTTTCTGGAAAAATAATACCGCTTTGATCAGTTAAACTCGAAATATTTATCTCCGAACGAACATATCCAGCCCCGCTAAATTTGTAATGCTTGTTATTTATTCAGTTACTGAGGTTGCCTTTACCCAACCCCTCCGCCACAAGCAGAATGTTACACAATGTCAATTCTTTTGTAGAGTTTGACTATTTTGAATTCAGAGTTTTCCTTCTGCTAAACCGGTAATCATACATGGTTAGAGAGTCTAGTCTGCCCTGCTTTTTATTCATTGGTGGTAGGGAGAATAATCCTATCTCTCCTAAGCTCAATGGATCCCGCTGTTTGCGAAATGCAAATCGCCGAGTCCATTTTCAGCGACGATAACTAAGCATCTTTTAAGGTGTTTTGAAAACCCTTTCCTAAAAAGATATTTGAGCATGTTTCCCAATTCGTCATGAAAATTGTACTATTTAGGTATTCATCCCGTAAAGATTTTATCTTATGACAGCTGCAATATTTTATACATGATTTATCCTTTAAAGACTTTTTTGACACTGAAGGATGTTGAAATTATTTCATTTATTTAAAAGTTAGTGTGGATATTAGGCAATGATTTCAGAAACAAGAAATAGTCAGCCAACATGTTCGTGTGACCTTGTCATTATCTTTCATCATTGCATGCCTTTATTTACATTTCAAATGTCTTCATGGCATTCAAGTTCTTTTTTCGGCCTTTTGAAGACAAGTTGTGAAGGTCAAGAGACAAAGGATACTTTTCTTTTTTATTTGAACAACAAAAAAATATAAAGACTAACCCAGAGAAGAACCCATCCTATTTCAGTTCATTAAAGATGCCTAAAAGCAAGTCGTTACTTTAAACGTTAAATTGGAGCACCGTGTCCTTCGATCCACCCACCCTCACTCACCAAAACAGAAAAAGAGGAGAAAAATAATAAAGATTATTCACCAAGCGTAATTTCGTCTGGCTCAGAAGTAAATCACTTTGTGGGATTCGAACATCTTACTCTTACTAGAAGGCGCTCGCAGGGTAGCGGTTATCGTTGTTGGAAGTTGACTCGGATGTCCAAGGTCAAGTCCTCGCCGAGGCAGTTTGCATTCCACATAGTGTTAATACGCTTAGGAAATGTATGAATCCAATTATTTACCCTTCAGCTGTGAATAGATAGTAGGGCAGACTGGCGTTTTAGCCTTCGTTAAGCAACCAGTCTTGGAGAAGGAAAAATCCAAGCTCATATATGCGAATCATCAGCATGTCACGCTGCCGGCACAGATCTCTCTGACCTTCTCTCGCCGCCCGTCTGTATCATCCATCGCTCCCGGGAGGTCTTCAAGGCTATATCCTGTATCGGCACAATGCTGTCGTATATAGATTCCAGCTAGTCGTCCTGACTTTGCCCGTACATGTAAAGGGGTCGACAGGAGTATATCGCTTATGAGTTCGACCTTACTTCCCCAGCAGTATCCTGCACGTCTGGTGTAAATTTGATAGTTTTCGTGATGGGTGGTAGGTAACGGTACAGCTGCTGTTTTGTTGGGTGTTGCCTCCAGGACTTGTTCAATATTGCTCGCAGCATTCTTGTGTAATTGCCGTATCTATCTTGAAGTAATAGTTTCTTCTTACCTGTTGCCTCAGACTGCGTGAAAAAACATTTGACAAAGTTTCTATTGTTAGGTGTCTCTTATGTTGTAGGGGTTAGCGAGCTCGGCAGACGGATTGATTCTCATTACGTGTGCTATATATTTTTTGATCTTGTGCTTTGATAGAATGAAGTTTAATGTATCACCACCTTTCTGTTGCTACTATTTTTATAACGCATACACAATAATACTGGATGTTTCCCCATACAGAAATAAACATATACAATAGTTTATCATGCCATTGTGAAAAGATGTATTTATGCAAAGTAAAACTTTTGCCACGGGTAGGATGTGATACAAAGTCAACTTTTTAGAGGCGTAAACCTAGTTTGTAATTCAGTTTTTCTTCTCCTATGTTGATCTATGTTTTTCTCGGGAGCATTAGCAGAACATTAAACACAAAAAACTTCATCCATTGCTTGAACTCAGGTCACCAATTCTATCTCCTAATATTATAACCGTTACACTAAGCGCGCCTCCACTGTGCACCTATCTAATCTTTTCAATATCTGTAAATAGTCAGAACATGGTGTCATCTTACTCCTAGCGTTATATCATTATTTACAGTCTCTTTTGAGGAGTAACGTAACAAGTAAAATTATTTGCCGAGAATTTTCATTGTTCTATAGATGTGATAAATGAAAACGTGTAAACACACACCATGAAACGGCAAACACAGTTCAGCACAAATAATTGATTTTTCGGCAAATTCTATGAATTATCCAATATCATGACAACGCATACATATTTATAAAATTTAATTTTACAATCTGCATTTTTTTTTTTTTTTTTGGTTCACAATATTAAATATTTTGGTTTAGATCCTCGAATAGACCAATGGTTACGTTATCAATCTTTGCTTCAGGATCCTTTTTATATTCATAACTCCTCCTTCCTTGGGAGTATCACTCACTTTGTAAACCATTTTTCTTTAACCAACAATAGAAACCCAATGACGCATGCAGCAAAAGTGGTGCATTGCATTATCAGCTGAGATGCATTACTTCAAAATGATTTTTTTAATCAGTTTACGATTGACACTCGTAAACTACAGATTGCTGCTTTATTTATTTATTTATTTATTTATTTATTTATTTGAATATTTGCAGTTCTTTACTTCTTCAAAAACTTTGTCTTAAAAGATTTCAAAGAGACTGAATTTATTGAGTTGAACACAAATTCATTATTGAAAATGATATTTGAAGAACTTCCCACAATCCAGAAGACTTCAAATTTCTGGTTTTTTCTTACCCTGTTGGTATTTTCTAGAACTAAGACAATTTGTTCAGTTGTGTTTGGTTTATTCTTTGCATTTTTAGAAATTTTTCGAAAATTGTCGAATGATGTACGGATTTAAAAAAATTTTTTTTTTCAAGTTTTATTTATAAAATTGAATAAAGATTAAATGAAATCGTGATTTACTTATCAAAATTCAAAGAATTTTCTTTTACTCTCACTAATCTAATTCTAAATATTAAATCAAAACAAATTCAAAAATCTCATCAAGGAAAACAATGTTCAGTTTGTTTGTTATTAAGAAGTCAATATATTATGCAGAATTCTCAATATATAAATATTTTGACATAAAGAAATAAAAGTATTTTTATGGAGCATCTGAACTTGTGTGTCGAAAAATGAAATATTAGTTACCTCTGACTTATGTTATTTTACAGTCTATCCTGCCTATTGTTCTTTCGTGATATGTTTTTTCCTAACCTCAGACCAAGTTTGTATACGAACCATGAGAGTGGGTGTCCTCGTGGTGTAATGGTTAAAGTGATGGACTGTGGAATCGTAGTAAGCGAGTTCGTACTCCAGTCGCGCTATTACGTTCACTTTCGGGCAAATACCCTTGGGAAATATATGAACCCCGTTATCCTCCCAGCTATGGGTTAAATAGCACCACCATTGTTCTTCTAGGAGAATAGCTTTGGCATTAAATAACCTACAAATGTTGATATGCCATTAAATAAAGAAACCAAACTGAACTATGCAAACTGTGGTGATTATAGTGAAAGGATAAAATAAACATTAAGAAGGCCATTGCTGTGAAGCTAAAATTGTCGAATACTATCAACATTTTGATTACTGATAATAACCTTTGTTTAATTTGACACAGAAATTCACAAATCACTTACAGTACCTGGTCCGCCTAAGTTGTCACCCATCTAAATAATGATTGGGTTCAATTCTGCTTATCTCAAGTGATTAGATGAGAATCAGATCTCTGAGGATCTAATAAAAACCTATAATCTATGCAAATGATATTGTGTGATATATTGCCCAGTCAGTTGGGGCTGTAGAATACACCGACTGCTTCTCTGCCGAGGGGTAAGCCCCCCCCCCAACGAGTGTCCTGATTATATGACAATAAACAATCTGATGGTGAGGTTCCAGCAGTGCCAGAGCTTTGGGGAATGTGGAGTACCTCTTCATTGCCATCGCTCCTAGGTCCACTCTGGTCCGGAGTGGTAGCACCTGATAGGGCCTCATCTATGGCTTAAATAGAACTAACAGCATACTTACGCTAAACTGAATTGAGTAAACTGAATAGCTTGAAATAAAAATATTTTTGACAATTAAACCGTACTTACACTTAAACTGCGTGCTTATGCTTAACTGAATTATTTGAAATAGAACTGTTTTTCGACAATAAAGATGTATTTACACTTAACTGAATTGTTACATATAACTGCTTGAATAGTTTGAAATGGAAATGTTTTTGACAATTAAACTGTGTACTTATGCTAAACTTAACTATTTTCAATAGAACAGATTATTTACATAAAAATGGATTTGGCGTTAAATAACCTACAAAGGTTGATATGCCATAAAACCAAACAAACCAAACCAAACTAGTGTGACACATAGACCACTCACAAAATGTACTCTGCTCACTGGTCTGTGAAAAAGGCTTGTTAACTACTCTGATACTATAAACTCTCATAATCATTAGAAATGAATTCAACTTTTGTTTTGTAATTATTGTACTGAGAACATCATTATCAAAAACTGTGCACAACTCACAAGATATTCGTTTGATCATATTCTGATCTTCAACCAATATGTTATGTTAGAGACGAGGCAATGTTCATGGTGGTATCTGGTAATAGAACTGACGACAGGGACAAAAATTCATGTTTGTGGCAGCTGGTAAAAAATTAGTAAACATAAGTCTCATCCCAAAATTGTTCTTCTGATTCCGCTTTCATTGTTGGTAAATCTTACGCTAATTGTTTAAAAAGAATAAAATGATCTGTGATTAAAATATTTGCTTTGATTTTGGTTTAATGACGCAATTAAGAACGCAGGCTTCGATGTTTTCGTTTTTTCCTTTCAGCTTCAATTGCACTTCACTCGTAGAATATATGGTCCTAAGATTCTGTGTCTGTAATATAATACTGTTGGGTGATAGTACCAATTTCGCTGTCTGATATATGAGATATCCTCAGAATTTATTCCACGTGACAAAACCCTTGTTCAAGTTCCGTAGGCAACAAGGGTTCATACTCGCAAAGAATCCATCGTGTTTTACGAGAACTTGTCTATTCTCTCTTCCAATCATAGATCCAGGACCCATCCATCTATCAGTTATTTTTTTATAATACACCAAATCTCCATTGTTGTATGGGCATGCCAAAATAGGTTTCTCCTGGTGTAGAAGAACCCTTCTGAATTTCTCTGATCTTCTATTTCTTATAAGGGCTTGTCTTGCTTTATTCATTACCTTTGATTTAGCCGTTACTACTTTAATGTTTGTGACCTGACCCCATCTAAAGCACGAGGGTGGTTAACCAAAAGATGGAGTCCGTTAGGATTCTAACCAAAGAAAGAATGAGACATTAGGTATTATGCAAGCTGTTATTCTCACTTACTGCTAAGACAAATGCAATATCCAATCAGCAATAAACATCTTTCTGAGTTTTAACAAGCATTTCACTAATGATTTTGTTATGTCTCTCGTTCAGACGATTTTTCTCGAGATTTTCAACTGCTATGGTTTTTACAATAGCCTCGAGGTTTTGGGCCAAATCCTGGAAGTGGTCATGATTGAAATCGCTACCGTTGTCAGTCAGAAACTGTTAAGGAGCCCCAAAATAATAAACTCAATAAACAGAAATCAGAACTCTCCTTGTTTTGCAGTTTGAAGGCCATACTATACTGTGTTACATGATCTATAAGATTCAACACTTTTGATCCCTTAATTTCATTTATGTCTATGGCGTCTATCTCATTAAATGTCGTCGTTAAAGAAAAACTAAATATTTGATGAAAGTGTCACATATAGAATGGAGACCGTAAAACATTTTTAAAAGCTAGTAATT
Organism: Sepioteuthis lessoniana; assembly: GCA_963585895.1. Taxonomy (NCBI): domain Eukaryota; kingdom Metazoa; phylum Mollusca; class Cephalopoda; order Myopsida; family Loliginidae; genus Sepioteuthis; species Sepioteuthis lessoniana. Next base: position 136,620,714 of record OY757907.1, on the reverse strand, counting down.
CCGGAATTTTTTGCCTATCACTGACAAACAAGTTACTCAATCTGACTTTCATATTCTTTAAGCAAGGATATAAAAATTTACGACTGACTGGCTTCTTACGAAGGTTGCCAAATTAAGAAGATTTTTCTGCTACTTTCACGGAAACTACTTTATCCAACTGTTTACCAACCAATCTCTCTCGTAACCATCTTGACATTCCCGTGACGAAATATTTTCTCTCACGACAGCTAACAAGAAAAGTTCATAAGTGGTGGGGCATATAATAGTGAAGGGTTATAATTTCGGTTTCGACTGTTTTTGTTTATTTCACACATATTCCCCATAGAAAAGGCATTAAACCACTATCACTGAACTCAGTCCCAACACCAAATAACTTGAAAGAATATTCTGTTGATGCTATATCACAATGGTTGATGAAGAGAGTGGAATCGTAGTCCCTTGTGCAAAAGACTCTACTATACCTTACTTACCTGCTTAGGTAATGGCAAAAAAGCAACAAATGTTACCCCTATTGTTATATTGAAAAGATTCAGTGTGTATAAATATATGAGTGAGTTTGTGAAAAAGATCTTTTCTGAATATACAACACCACCTTTCAATTTAATACTGCCTTACATCAAAAATTTCGTTTCTGATTCGATCAATATTTCAATAGCTTCAGTTAGATCTCGATCTGACAAGGAATGATAGAAGGAATGAAAGTGCCAGTTGGGAGGGCTTAAAATACTCTATGCCCCCTGAGGGCGGAGTAACATTCTCAAAAGGGGGTGTTCTGGACATGACACTAAACTGCATCTGGTAGTGAGGTTTCAGTTCTGGAAATCCATGAAGTGAGGAGCACACCTTTATTACCATTACTCTTAGCTTCACTCTGACCCAGAGTGGGGGTACCTGAGAGAATCTCATATATAGATGAAATAGATCTGTTTAAAAATTATTTGTATTCGCCAGGGATATTTGATGCCCTATAATTGTTAATTATTTGAATTAAGAATACTTACTTGAAGCAATAATTGTTTACTAAAGATTATTATAAGTAAGTTGAAACCATATGATTACTTGCAAATAAATGATAATTATTGAATAGAAATAATTCCATTAAAACATTTATTTATTAGTAGAATACTTGAAAACCTAAACTAAGTGCAAATTATTAATAGTAGATTGGAATATTTGAAACAATACAATGCAATTCCTTAACCTTTAGGAATAAAGTATCCCACAATGAGTGAACATGCCGTAAAAATCAATCATATATTAAAGTCTACTTCTCAGGTAGAATAATTTCAAATCTAAAATCCATGATTTTATATCAGGCATAAAAATTACCTCTCTATTTCCTTGTCCAAAAAACTTCTTTCTTTCGTTGCTTCATTCAGATGTACCAGTTTTTCACTGTAGCGTTTTTCTCTAACCACTGACGAAACAGTAACCGCTTCATTGAATATGACAAGTCTGGTGTTTATTGATGAACTTCACAACCATGCTTCATGACTATTTGCTGCATCTTGTTTGCAACTTAAGGATGGCTGGTATCAATAAAACACCATTAAAATCTAGGAAAAAGTATTTTTCTTGCAATTTATTATTCCAGTGGTCCACATACTCACTATAGGGCTAATATAGTAAGTTTATCCAAATTGAATTATAATAATTCATTAAATTAGCGAACATTCCTTTTGAATGATCCCAAACAACGAGAAATTGTTTAGAAGGGACGCAAAAGATTTCTCTAACATTATACCACAGGTAGCAAAAGAAACGTTCACTGTGATCTGGTTATATATATATATATATATATATAATCAGACCCATACACATATATTTATTTAACGTATGAAGGATTAGCCGGAAGTACAACACAACGGAAATCCGAATATGCGTAGGATTTGTTTTATAGAGATCATTTGTCGCCGAAGTTTTCCCTTGTTCAATTGTGTGCTCAAACCGAAGCATTTTGTTTAGATTTCTAAAAGCGTTCTGATCAGTTCCAACAGCAGGTTTCATTACATTTCCGCTTTTCTTTTTAAACTGACGGTTGTCTGATTTTTTTTTAAAAACTTGTCAACAACTGAACGTTCCTCATAAATTGATGGAAAAAATTTTCACTGGTGACTATTTTCTTGTCACATATGTTTTTATGACATTTTCAGAAAGATGTTGATTCCTAGAAATTTATGGTCTGTTTTAACCGGTTGAGGAAGCTGGAAATATCAAAGTTTGAGACATGAAATAGTCTTTTTTTTCTATTATTTAGATAGAATAGATATCATCATGTCAGTTGTCCAGCCTATCGATCAACTGTATCCTTTGCAGCGTGTTAAGACCATCCTCCTTCTTGACCTGTGGGCTGGGACTATAGAATATATCGATTGCATCTCTGTAGAGGAGTAAGACCCCCCCCTCCAATGAGTGTCCTGATATGACACTAAACAATCTGATGATGAGGTCCAAGTAATCCTGGAGCTTTGGGAAATGCAGAGTAACCCTCCATTGCCATCGCTCCCAGGTCCACTCTGGCCCGGAATGGTAGCACCTGATAGGGTCCTATCGATGGGTCAAATAGAACTAAACTGCGTACTTATGATAAACTGAATTACTTGAAATAGAACTATTTTTGATATTGAAACTATACTTATGCAAAACTGAATTGCTTAAAATAGAACTGTTTTGACATTTAACTGTGCGTAGACAAAAACTATACTTGTACTAAACTGAATTGTTTGAGTTAGAACTGTTTGAAAAAAAAAAAGAAATGCTTGAAATAGAATTTTTTTGATAAACTGTGTACTTACATTTAAACTGCGTACTTATGCTAAACTGAATTGATTGAAATGGAACAGTTTTTGACATTGAAACAGTACTTACGCTAAACTGAATTGTTGGAAATAGAACTGATTATTTATATAAAAATGGATTTGGCACAAAATAACCTATAAAGGTTTATATGCCATAAAACCCAAACAACCAGCAACCAACTATCCTCCCTCAAAAAAGGGTGTGATGAGTACCACAATAAACTACATTTAGAGGAGAAGATCTTGTTCTTGACCTTTGGGGCGCGTAGAGTCACTCTTTCGGTGCCAGTAATTCCAGTTCCACACTGACCAGGAGTTGTTGTGCCTGTTAAGATCCCACCAAGGGGTCAAATAGACCTGTTTGAAAATTATTAGTATGAAACAGAAATACGTGAAGCCAGGTGACTGTGTGCAAATCATTCGTATTTGATTGGAAAACTTGACACCATATAACTATGGACAAACAAATTATTTTATTGACAAATAAAAAGTGCGATTTAAAAAAGAAAATATGCAATGGATATTTAAAGATATAAATGGTCATGATAATAATCAATATTTACATATAAATCAAATGTTGTCATTAATAACCCATAAGGAATTAATTTGCCATTAAATAGATATACCAAACCTCTGACGGAGAAGTGTTAAATTTGACGCTTTCCTTTTTGTTGTTTTCGTCATATATTCATGCTAATATGAAGACGAATAATGTCAAATTCGATTCCTTTGTATTTTTGGTGTCATGTCAGCTGAGTAGAATGCCAAAATGTAAAATTCATCGGTCATATTTTCAGTGCAATACCTAACAGTAAAAAGAAGTAACAAACTTGACACCTTCATATTTTTATGTCATTTAAAAATGACACCTAAGGATTAAATTGATTTGTTTGAGATAAAGAAATGTTTGCCAATTTAAAATGATTGTGAAGATATATTTTTGAACTGTATATAATTAAAGAACATAATTAAACAGAGACATTAAATAATCTAACAAGGGTTGACATTCTAAATAACCAAACAATATAATCATAGTTGTTTTAATCATTACATCTCAGTCGAAACGTTCTTTGATAATCTTTTACTTAAACTATTGTAGCAGAAAGAACTTCGTATCTTTGTTTGGCGCGTAAATTAATTTGTCCGCCATGGTTGTCGCATATTTTCACCCAATGAGGGTGATTTGTCCAATTCTGTCCGGACACCTTTCCCGGGCAAATCAAGGGCAGTGAAATCCCGCAAAACTTTCTCTTCCTCAGAATCTTTCGAGCAGGACGGACGTACTTTCTGTCCTTCGCTACATATAGCAGTAGAACCTTTACACCATAAGGAAAGCCATCTGATTTATGGACCTTTTGAGTCTACCCTCCTAGACCCAAGGCTCCCAGTTGAATATAAATTAGATATACTTATTCCGCCACTTGCAGGAACACTTTTATGTCACCGCTAACCTTTGCTATGTCTACAGCGAAGCGAAATATCGCTCAGACATTCAGCTACTTCATTCCTGTTCAACCTTTTAAGAGATCTTTCATTCCTCTCTCCTACAGCGCAAGGCCACAAACTTATGGCTGACTACATCTTTCTTGTCCTTAATCAGCAACACGACTTTTGCTATGTCTACTGCACCTCGCATAATCCGCTCAGACATTCAGCCACTTTTATTCTGCTTATCTATTTTGGAGACCTTTATACCTCTATCCAAAATCTACGGGACCTCGAACTACTGGCTGAACCCCAAATGCCTGTTCATCCCTTTTATAACAGTATTTCTTCTCACTACGACTTTCAGCACAAAGGCTTCCTTTCAACTCAATCCAGTATTAAACTTCTAAGTTGAAAACCTTCAATATCTTCGTTCGACTCCTTTATTTTTTTCCTTTTAATATAACAAGGAGGTAAACTTAATTACCTTCTTCGTTATATTATCATTATTCTATTATTAGTTATCTTTTACTAAACTTAATGAGGATTGAAATTACGAACATCCTATTTCTTAAGCGCTTTACTTACCATTTCTTTATAGCTTGTACCTATTTCTCGATCCCCCCCCTCTCTCTCTCTCTCTTTCTCTCTCATATATATGCACACTTGAGGGGCTGCAAAGTTTTCGGTTCTACCAAGAAGCGAATATCCCATAGTCATGAAACGTACATTTTATTTCATATATTCATCCTGCAATTCAACAATCTTGGCAGATTGTTTCTTTAATCCTTAAAGAAATTCAAAAATGTTAAGTTATTCTCTTAGTTGCACCAATAACTTTTCAGTTCCCGTTCATATATATATATATATATATATATATATATATATATATTCATTCAAATGAAGATGCCGGTGGTGTAATGGTTTTCGTCGTAGGAAATGGACACGGCGACACGAGTTCAAATCCTGGACGAGACTGATGGCATTTCACATAGCACTAATACCCTTGGGAATGAATCCAATTATTCTCCTTCCAGCTATGGGTAAATAGTAGGACAGACTAGGTTCTTCAGCCTTGGTGAGGCAACTAGTCTAGGAGAAGGAAAAACTCTGAATTCTAACCCGTTAAACTCCGCTTAAAAATTGACCTTGTGTCATATCCTGCCCGAGCGGAGGGGTTGGTAAACATATATGTGAGTCAACTTTATCCTTGAAAAAAAGTATTGTCACTAGTTTCTGGGAAAGCGACAGGTGACGAAAACTCAAGATAATGTTTCTCCATTTAATTGTATGGTTGTCAAGACGAACATAAAATTATAAATATCTGTCCACATTGGATAATTAACGGTTCTTCTAAAAAGACCAGGATTGATAGGTTTTTAACTGACATCTAGTTTCGAATTTCAAATTAATTTTGCCTTTTAACTGAATAAACTTTGAATTTAAAAAATGTGCCTCAGGAACCATATGGTGACATTAAATCTTGGTATATTTTTTATCCATTTTACTATAAAAAGCACTCAGTTATAGACAATGACTAAATCCCACTCCATTATAGACAGTGATTAAACGCCATTCTATTTTAGACAATGATTAAACACCACTTCGTTATTGACAATGAAACTTAAATTAGTCAAAGTTTAAACATAAGGACGTTATTGTATCAAATCAAGGATTATTAGATCGTACACTAAGTTTACATGGACAAATTTAAAAACATAAAGAAATAAATTTTCCCAACCATTATCAGAAATTTGTATTCACGATTTGTTCACAACCAAGCCCACGAGTTGATTATAAATAATGTATACACATATTAATTTCGCTTTTTTCACAGCGACCTATGTAATGATAATCCTCTCTTGTTCTAATATTAAACATATCCTTTTGCTTTGTCTTGCGATAGTTGCATCTATTGATTATTGACAGAATATCTATATGTGTTTCCGAACATTTCACTGGGTTTTTTTTTTCTTCTAAATTCATTGGGAAGGTAAAGCGTTCATTTTAAAAAATAAATGACTTTTTTGAAATTATACAATGTGCGGCAGAAATACTTCGCACATTTTACACTATCTCCTGTGTGGCGCAAGTGAACTTAAGCAAGTGGTAATGCTAGCTCTATCTTGCTAATGTCTTTTTTTTTTTTAATTATCATTTTCGAGGAGTTGTGATATTGGTTTGGACCTGTACACAACATGCGTTTGCTGTTGAAACATTTTTTTAAAGATTGGTGAATCTGTAATTGCTACAATGAGCTTTTCGTGCTCATTTTATGTTACATTGGAATGATACTATTCTGGATTTAAAAAAAAATTCAATCCTGCTATGGATTGAAAATTCTATCCGGAACAGCATCATTCCAACGTAACATGAAATGAGTTCGAAAAGCTTTGTGTTGCAATTCATCAGTATTAAAAACTTTTCAACACCAAATGCACGGTATGCACAGGTCCAAGCTATGATCGCGACTAAATCCTACTATACTATTTTGATATAGTGACAAAGAAATATTTATGTAGATATTACTTGTATTTCTAATCCTGATAAATATATCATATACTAATATATGAAAGTACAATATATGCGATTCCCTTATCTTTAGGAATAAAATAACTCTAAACAAGCTGATATGCCGTTAAAATCAATCATCGGTCATATTTTCTGTTAGCATTACTAAATATCAATAATGCACTTTTAGTTCGGAACAATTACACAAGAGTTGGACACCCACTTGGAATCATAATAATGGCAGTCGTAATAATCTTTTGTGAAGGGAACTTTAAAGATATTTAATCCGCTGAATTATCCCGATTATAAAGAATGTTGGCTGATATCTACAATTAACCATCTGGAAGTTGCGATGAAAAGCAAATGAAATTAAGATGGAAGAAATATTCATCCCCACCCAAAAGAAAATAATAAGCTCTATCAATATGATAAACACCAAATTCTTTTTCTACTTTTCTCAAGAAAAATAATTCTTTTTATGTTGAAATGAATATGTAAAATTTAATTGGTTTTGCAGTGATATTTACGTAGATCTTAAGTTTTATAATCTACGTTACAGAATAAACATTTCCATATATCTATGCAATGATTTTCTTTCATTTTAACAACTTGTGAAAACAGTTTTACCGATAATGGAACTTAAATTCAAGCTTGGTTAAATAAAAACTATATATTTACTTATAAAATACAATGTGGCTTATATATATAATGGTGACGCAACCTGGTCTCAATACAGAGTAATAAGAAATTCCGTTGTTTTGGTAACTCAAGATTTTTAACAGATCTACTGTAAATATCTTTAAATATGTTTTTAGCTTTTCTTAAAAAAAGAATAATCATAGAACTCAAATATATCCGTGATTTTTTGCCTAATCTTTCCCTCTCTCTCTCTCTCTTTCTCTCTGTAACTTTCCATTCATCAGTTTTCCACTTCCTCTGCATCGTTTAATGTTCCTTCTTTTTCCCTTACTATCTCTTCGCTTTCTTCAGTTTACTCCAGCATTTTAAAATGATCTCAATCGACCAATATTCCTACATTGCCAACCCGCCAGAATATCATCATCTCAAAAGCCATAGACAAGCAGAAGCGACGATCTTTACGAGAAGAAATGTGCCTTTATTTGAATAAGCGATCAGAACGGAGTCGAGAAGATTTATAAATATGACAAATATCTTTTTAATATTCGATCTCAACTTCTCTTGTCTTAGTACATTTGAGATCTTCAGATTTTGTTTGCATCATAAAATATCAGATAAGTTTTTATTTTAGATTAATCTAATAAAATTGATTATTTTGCAGGTAATGCAACGCGAAAATGTTATGGTGATCTCACTTCATCGGGAACAAAAGCTGTATGGGGTCGTCCAGATTTGGCGAAATGTGTTCATAAAGAGTTTTTAGATATCAAAAAGAACGTAAGTATGTTGTTTATTCACAATGGAAAAATGGAATTATCTGGTTCTCTGGTGACAAAGCTTATTAAAAAAATAACATTTTTAACTTGATAATTTGATAACTTTAATCAGAATTTTCTACGTTGTTAGTGTTATTCGTCCCATCTCAATACTATTACTCCCAGGTCCACTTTGTTGTAGTAGGACCTCTTACGGCTCCTTCTGTGGGTCAAACGGATTTGTTTGAAAATTATTATTTTGGACAAGAATATCTGTCATAACTGTAAATTATTAGTATTGAGAATAGTCACTTAAAGCTATAATTGTTTATTAAAGATTATAAATATTAGTTACTATAAACCATATTACAGTCAGCAAACTAATGACTATTATTGAATAAAAATAATTACTTGAAGTTGTATAATTATCAGAATTAGATGAGAATACTTTATACCGTATAATTGTAAAATATTTCTATTAAGAATAGTTACTTAAAACAACAATTGTTCACTAAGGATTATTAATAGTTACTTGAAACCATATAACTATGTGCAAGCAAATGATTATTATTAATTAGAAATAATTACTTGAAACCATACAATTATTAGTATTAGATAAGAATACATCAAACCATACAACCGCGTAAAAAATCATAAGCATCAACTACTAAGAAAATGTGAATATAAACGTATAATGAACGATTCTACAACCTCTAGGCATGAAATAACACGAGAGGTTGACATGCCGTTAAAATTAATCAGTCTGTCTATTAATATAATTGGACAAGTCTAGATTCCAAGGAATCTACGCTATGATTAATTGGCTTCCAATCCATTGACAAACTTTTCTCATCGAAGAACTATTCACATATCAAATAGCAGAGTTCTGGAATTAAACATTTTTTAAATGAGGTCAAGTCTCCTTACCAATATTCTAGATAGCAAAAATGGACTAATGAATATTTACTAAATCTAGATTTGGTTTCTTTACTTAATGGCATACCAACCTTGACGGGTTATTTAATATTAGAGCCATCCTTGGATAAAAGCAGTGATACTATTTAACCCATAGCCTGGACAGATAAGAGGGTTCATGCCTTTCGTAATGGAGTTAGTACAAAATTGAACGTAATTGTGCAACTGGAGTTCGAACTCACTTCGAGGGTTCAGTCCAAAACTTTAGCAATGACGTCACAGAGACTCCTTTACTAAGTTTAGCTGAGACTTCGGCAGTGTGATTCTCACGAACTTGTTAACCACCACATTGTTAAGTGCTCCTTCAATTTCCATTTCTAACTCATTCAAGCACAAGTCAACAAATTTGAGACACTCGGTGAGAATCGAAAGCTTTAGATTATAATGTTTATCATAGAAGACATTTGATTTATATGCTGAGGTTTAGCATTAAACAAGACTACAACTAAGAGGCACCTAACAAGGATAGGGTTTGTTTCTTTGTTTAATGGCATATCAACCTTATTTAATGCCAAATGCATCTTCTTAGAAGGACAATAGTGACACTATTCAACGCATAGTTGGTAGGATAAGGGGTTTCATACCTTTCCCAACGGTATTTGTCCGAAAGTGAACGTAATAGCGCAACTGAAGTTCGAACTCGCTTACTACGGTTCCGCAGTCAATCGCTTTAACCATCACACCACGAGGACATTCCCCAACAAAGGTAGATCTTAATACATTCCTCATGGTTCATCAAGCAAGCCGTACTTAGTGCAACGGTTATCGCCGTACGAAATGAAGTCAGTCCCTCAATTTCAAATACTAAATAAAGTTTCGTGCTTCACCTCACGATTAACCTCCTGAGAAAAGTATGAATCAAGCTATTCTTCTAGAGCAAATTGGGTTCCTTAGCTTGGTATGGTAACCGGTCTTGGAGAATGAAAACTTTCTATTCAGACCAGTTATACTCCGCTTAAAAATTGACCTTGTGTCGCACCCTGTTTGTGGTGGACGATTTGGGTAAATACATAATTTATCAACCAATTCTTCATTATTTAGTCTGACACAAGGCAAAATTCATAATCGGATCATTGAAGATGGAACTCTCTACATTTGTAATAATCTTTATTGTTTATTTGCTAACTATCGTTATAGAGGGAAATGTTTGGTATTTGCTCAGCAGAGGCCACATATGGGGAGAACACAGTGAGGTTCAAACTCACTGCAGTTGTAATGACTTGATAGATTAATTTGATTTTCGTTTTCCACGTTGTACTAATACGCCTTTTCAGAGATATTTATTAAGGTTAGATTAGCCTGACACAAGGTTATAATACCGAGAGTACTCAGAAAAGACTTCACAAGAGCAACAATAATTTGCTAGACTACCTTATTTATTTAAGAATAAAATTTATCATCGCAGAGAATGTAATTGGTAACTCGTGTTCAAACCTTCAACAAAGCTGATATTAGTTGTCTAAATTTCAGAGACGAAGCTTAATGATTTTTATCATTAAGGGTTTTCGAACTATTGCCTTCATCTTTATTGTTATTTCCACAATGTTTCGGCCTAAATGTCCTCCGGCCTTCTTCAGGTGTTTGTTCAATCCTGACTGCAAGTGAGTAACAATACAGGAATACTTAACACTTCTACCCGGTTATGGCTAACAGAATCAGAATAGGCGATCCTCGAGAATTCAATAAAGGACGTAGTTCGAAGTTCCGTAAAGGTTCCCGAGTACGACAAACACCCGAAGAAGGCCGGAGGACATATCAGCCGAAACGTTGTGGAAATAACAGTAAAGGTGAAGACAATAGTCCGAAAACCCTTAATCATAAAAAGCTGTTTGCGTTTCACTTTGTGCTAATTCCCTCAGGAAGGTTCTTCCTCCAGCTAAAGGTAAATAGTTTGATAGATTGACTTTTCTTGCTTTAGTACTAATCAGTCCAGAAGAAAAACTCTAAATTCAAATCTGCTTTACTCCACTTAAAATAGTCACATCCTGAGGGGCTGGGTAAATATATACCTTATTTATCTTTGCATTACCGTGACATGCCTGCTATTAACTAAATTTAGCTTAGCACAAGGGTAACTGTGTAGGGCAGACAGTACAAATCAATCTTACAATAGAAGCAATTGATAGACAAGCCTCTTAACTTATGCCCTCAAAACCAATAAGGAAATTGGAATACGCAGTTGGTGTTAACGTTGTTGATGTTTTATATATTTGAAATCAATGCATGTTTGTGATAAAGTCATTAATTTCTGTAAATTGCTTATCAAAGACAAACACGTAGAATCTGGGAAGGGCGAAAGCTGTGATTAAGTGCCCGTACACGATTTATGATAACCCAAGTCTTCAATATTTATCTGTTAGTTTTTAGGAAATTATAAGAATTTTTTCTTTCATGCGTCAATTCATCCCTTTCTGTCCTTCCTTTTTTAGGCGGAGTATCTCTTATCTCAACCAGTAGTCACGACGCACGAGGTCACTACAATGACACGAAAGATACTTAATATTACGAAGAATAAAACCAATGGTAAAGCTCGTTTGTACCCTGGTGATTTGGCTGTGACCGCGGACACATGCGGATTAGTCGCTGACGTCATCAACCATACAAATGACCACGATGAGGGACTGTTGCAGATTGTTGAGGTATGACAATTTTATTTTTCTTGCGTAAGTTTCTTTGAAGATGACAAACAGCATAAAGTTTATCATTGCGGAACCGGCAAACCCGTTTCGAATCCTGACTTGTATTGACTACTCATAAGGCATCGTAGAGTACAAAATCTCAAACAAGAAACTTTTAACCTCGTCAATGGGATATACTAAATCTGAAACAAAATTGCATCTGGTGATGAGGCTCCAGTTACAGGAATCAGGGTAGTGTGGAGTACTACTTCTATTACTCTCAGGGCCACTCTAATTCGGACTGGTAGTACTTATTAGGGTTCCATTTATGGGACAAATAGAACTTTTGAATCACTTACTCTGGATTATTATTTTTGAAACAATACAATTGTGTGCAAATTATTCATGTTAAATAGAAACACTTGATATCATTTTTGGTGTGCAAAAAAATCTTAAGAAACAAGTACACAAAAAATGTAAATAGAAACGAACAATGAACGCGATTCATAAACGCCCAAACGTAAAAAAAAAACCCTAGACATGTTTACCATTTTTTATACATTCAATTATTCACATTACTTTTTCCATAAACTGAAAAAATATTTTTTTGTGTTTGAGTTAGATTTTCACCTCTCTTGTATTTCTTACCTCTCTTAAAGAAATTGTATGCTATAAATTGATACTTATTTCTTTCCATCTCCTCTGCTAAAAACAATCAAGAAAAATACTTTTTAAAATCAAATAGTCTACGAACGATCCCGCTTCTCACGTTCCACGGGGAGTTCGAAGCGAGATGATAACAGCAAAATCCTGCCTGTCGCAAAAGTCAAGTTGCGTACGTCACCGTGTAGCAACGACAAACCACAGCACGGGGTGGTTAGAAGGAAAGAAAACATCATCCAAACCCACCGCTGTCGCTAATGGTGACAAACACGTTCCCTATGGTGAGCTCCGGAGGAACGAAAAGAGACGCCATTCGTATTACCCTTGCGACACCGGTCGTGGTTACGGCCTAGAGGATTTCAGCCGTTATCGAGCGAAGGCAGCTTGGCACCGCCGTTCGTTCGATCGGGCACGCGAACGATTGCTCCGATCCCGCGGTTCCTTTCATACTGGACAGGATAGCCGTGGCCTCTGCCGATGTAACACACATCGGTGGGATAAAACTAGCCCGTCTCACGACGATCTAAACCCAGCTCACATTCCCTGTCATTGGGTGAATAATCCAACGCTTGGCGAATTCTGCTTGACAATGATGCTTATATGTCTGGTGTTAAAATACAAAATGATTTTTAGATGTAGTTAATTAAAAGTAAACGCTTCACAAAAACTAAATAAAGCAAACATTTGACCAACTTCAAAGTTTCATGCAATCTACGGGTAACATGAGATTTAGTGAGATGGGCCCACCCAAATCACTACTTTGCTTTCTGAAGTAAAATGAGGGAAAGAAGTTGGGCAGAGTAACCCGCCTTCCGTCGTGTTGTCTGACCAATCCATCGTTATCAGCTTGGTCATTTCTGTCAACTACCAAGTACCTACTTGATAAGTATTTTCATTGGGCTTGTTTGCTGGATATTTCAGGGTTATCAGCTAAGAGGATAGGTCTTTTTCTTTGCTTTTGCTAAGCAGCTTAAACACAAGAGATCAACAATCCTTGCAGCATTTCAGCCAATCTTTGTGACACCGTTTTACGTTCTCCTCCATGATGGCTAGGGCTGGCTGATGTCTTGTATAACAAAGCTTTTTATATGGCATCTGTAGAACATGACACTGTCTTCTTCGTAGTCCTAACTACAATTAATGAAGAGGTGCGATCAACGTAACGGTTATCGTCAGAGGAAATAGAATTTGCGTTTAACTTTATGCTTATAACCAAAGGGTAAGGCATTAATTTTTTCCTTCAGCCTCATCTATGGATAGATAATAGGGCAGACTGGGTTATCCAGTCTTTGTTAGACAACCAGTCCAGCAGAACGGAAACTCTGATTTCGAACCAGCCATACACCGCTTAAAATTGGTCTTGTGTCAAAACCTGCTCGTCGTCGATGGATTGAGTAAATACACACATTTGAATTAAGGTTTTCCAAAATCCTGACTTCGAAATTTATCAATGTCTTTTATTGGCACTGATAGAATTATATTATACAGGTTTGTGTAATGTTCTGGTCATATTCCGTGGACTCACACCATCGAAAAAAAATCAAACAACTTCAGCCATTAAGCAAATCCAAATATCAAAGTTATATAATTGTATAAGAAGATGGAAAATTCTTTGAAAAATTCTCTTATATCAGAGCTGTAAAAATTATCGATCACATCTATAACGGAATATCCTATATGAATCGATGTGAAAGAAATCAAACAAATAAGTGAATTTCAATTTCTATTTGCCGTTCGAGGCATTTGGCGCCACTAACATTTTAACCTTGTCTCATCTGTAAAACCCAAACGGACAGAAAATGGTAGCAGTTTAGCTTGTATCCCAACCTACCCCAAATAACGACTCTTTGTTGTCCAATAAATCCTATGGTCCAGAATATTTTGAAGTTATCTCAGTTAATTTGTTATTTAATAACTGTGGTTTGAACCATAATGTAAGTTAGGTTTGACACAAGGCTACGATTATTGGGCACCTAGTGAGAATTAAACTAACTACTCAGCAGTAATTAAATTTTGTTTGACTTCCTAATCATTACACCGTGACATGATGCTCTTTAAAATATTAAAAAAAAGCTTAGATTGGGCGCAAGGACAAAATAGCTTGTTGACCATCACACAACGAAGAGGTACCAACTGAACCATAACTTGTTCATTTATTTATAAACCGACTCGTTAATCCGGACGTTTAAAAACTTAACCGCGGTTTTAAACGAAATTGGAAAACTCTAAATTTGACAAATTTCAGCATTTGTTTTAGAAATTGAACATCTATTAATTCATTTTTTTAAATTTAATAAATTATTTCAACCGATTAGAAATCATAAGTAGAAACAAATCATTTTCCTTTGATACTTATTTATTATATTATAAACATATTTTTTTCCGAACGCCCTATCACTTAAGTTTAGAATGAGCGGACTATCCCCTGCAGAGGGGTAACTCGTAAAAAAGGGTATCCTGGATTTTTATTTCAAACAGTCTTATATGATGCTGCATCTGATGGTGAAGTTCCTGTTCTAGAGATCTGGAGAGTGTAAAGTAGCTTTCATTGCCATTCCTCCCAGGTTCACTCGGTTTCGGAGGGGGTAATACCTGCAGTGTCCTATCTATGGATCAAATATATCTGTTTGAAAAAAAATTTGTATTTGATAAACTGTGCACAAAAAATTCTTAAGAAGCAACTATTCGAAAATTTAAATATGAATGAACACGATTTCCAAATTTTTAGGTATATAATCACCCTCGATCAGTTGACATGTCATGTGAGGTGATAAAGTAAGTTCTAAAGAAAACGAAAGGCTAATTTCTAAAGAAGAAGAAGAAGGGTAGACACAGAGCCTATGGGGGTGGATTATTGACCTCTGAGTGACTTTGGCTACGGCAGCTCGACACGGGTGAATGACTGCGTTAGTTGAGGATGACTAGAAAAAACCGGAGGTCCCAAAATCTTCTACGCAGGTGTGGAACCAGCGGAAACGGATGTTCCTCCCGTCGACACCACACGGAAAGAAGAGGACGACTCGTTTTGAGGGAGTAAACTAGAAGACGTGACGAAGTAAAGACACACGGTTGAACACTAGCCACGAAGATGTAAGGAGACGAAAATCTACGAACCTCATATTGAGCGTGGACTCCGAAAAGAAGTTTTATACTAGATGTGAACCAGAGAACAAACACGTTAGAACAAGAAAATACAAAAAGAAAATTCAAGGTCTGTGTTTGCTTTCTCCTAATGGCATGTTGTTTTTCTTTTGCCCAGCTAATGTGGTAGACTTAACTTTCATACTCTCTTTCTTTCTCCCGGAGACTACTTACAAATTGTCGTAGTAAAAAACCTTGGTGTAATGAACTAAAACAGAGTTTCGTACGCTCAAATTTTACCTTGGCGGTGTCACAACAGGGTCAGACTACAACTTATAGACGTAGTGATTCGGCTATTAACATGTTCGAACACATGTAAGTATGAATGTTTATTAAGTTCCGTTATGTCACAATCGTCTATTCAGTACCGTGATGGTACAATCATTAACGTCAATGTATTTTTAAAAGTTTTATATGATTCGATGATGATCAGGTTTCCGAATTAAAAGAAGTAAACTTATACCGTACAACTCCCCCTCAATAACATCCTAACAAATATAAATACTAAAATAACAATGCCAATGACATAGCTAGAAACTGTCTATATAAATGATTATAGAGTTTCTAATCATAGAATAATGTTTTAATGGTATGAATTAGATAATTCGCTCTGAAACAATGAGAACCATATCCAGTTGGGTTAGCAATCTTTGCTCTCATAGAAGCAAAGGAAAGAGCTAAAATAGACAATCTAATATTGTTTTTGAAGATTCTTTGGTGTATATATTTTGGTTTGGTTGATTTATTTAACGGCATATCAACTCTCGTGGCTTATGTAATGCCAAAGCCATCCTTGTAGAAGAACAATGATACTATTCAACTCATAACTGTAGGGATAAAGAGGTTGATGCTTTTCCCAAAGGGTATTAGCTCGAAAGTGAATGTAATAGCGCAACAGTTTTGCCATTCCCCACCCCTTATATTCTTGGTTATTTATCAATTTTTACAAGTCTTAAGGGAAAGTCCGATTGATGCAGTAATAAAAAGACAACTTGGGTGCTTATGCATCTATGTTACCGCGATAAAAGCGAACTTTCACGAGCGTTTCCGGGCCGATAACGGAAAGAATCGGAAGATGCCGACAAAACGCCTAGCCAATCAAATTTAACCAAGCAGGCGATAAAATAATTCGATCAATTTGTTGACAAAGTTACGAGAACAGTATTATTCAAGCAATTTTAAATAACATGAATTTATCGCTGCTAATCGATAAACTACAATCTGTAGAAAAGGTGATACAATTCGACCAAGAAAAAAAACATATGGGCAAAATTAAAAATTGCCGGACATGCGAGCATCCTTGCCATTTTAAAAAAATGAGAAAAAGCTATGCCTGGAGATGTCGAAATACCAAATGCAGGACGTGGACTGCATTGCGTGAAGGGACGTTTTCCTCCCGGTCCAAACTGGCCATTGCTCAAATATTAAAATTGATATATCTGTGGTCGCACGAGATGGCTACAGTTAAAAATATAAGACGAGAATGCGGCATCAACTCAGCGCATACCCTGACAGACTGTTCTTCATGCGTTTTGTCGGCATATTCCGATTCTTTCCGTTATCGGCCTGGAAGCGCTCGTGAAAGTTCGGCTTTATCGCAGTAACATAGATGCATAAGTACCACAACTTGTCACAGCAGCTGTTAAACAATCCATCAATCGAAAGTTCTGGTACAAAAAAAAAGGAACAACAAAACTTTATCTTTAATTCTAATTTCACTGCTATCAATCCTGTTTTTAACCTTTTTTTAAATGTAACCTGACATGATTTATTCAGAAAGAAGCGATTTTGTATAAAGAGAGATATTGAGAATTGGTAATCTAAACACACATGGATGCAGGAGAAAAAGATGAATTATAAATCTAATTCTTTCTAAAAGTGCATGTGTTTCTGGTTGTGTATTAATTATTGTATATATTTTGGGAAATCCAGTTGAAACTATCAAAAAATTGACTTTTGTGACAATATATTAAATTTCCCATCAATGAGTCAGTCTCGTAAAAAAATTGAAAGGACTACAAAACTACCTTTTATTTTACTGATATTTCCTTTTATTTTTAAACTTACAATTATTTATCTTTTTAATAACACTTCGATCCAAAATCCGACGTTTACCAACCTCTCTTCTATGAAAGCGTTCGGTGATCGAATCCTGTTAAATGTCAAGACTTCAAAACTTTCCTGATTTGATCCAAATATAAGATTTTCATTCTATTATTCTAATTTCTCTCTTCGGAACAGATTTAAAGAAAATGCTTAATATCTTAGTCCCTTTTACTTACAAACAAAAGTAGGCCATTTTATGTACCTGTCAACGGATGTGTATTTGTTTGGACATAGGAAACCATTTGTAAAGAAAGGAATGGCTAAGGATATTTTTTGAAATTGACTTCATTTTAAATTGGTTTGTTTTTTAATTTCCTTGTAAGAAAAAGATGATGATGATCTAACCAAGATAGATACGTACAGACTGGGTTTATGCACATATGTGAAGACTGAGAATAATAAATATGCACATTGATATGAATGAACTGGACTGATATATAAATAAGGATAGATATGAAAAGAATTAGACTGATATGGCCCAGTCGGCTGGGGTTGCAGAATACACTGATTGCACCTCTACACAGGGGTAAGACTCTCCCCTAACGAATGTCCTGGAAATGACACTAAGCAATCTGATGGCGAGGTTCCAGTAATGCAGGAGCTTTGGGGAATTGTTTTGACATTCAACTTTGTGTAAACAAAAAAAAACACTTATATAAACTGAATTGTTTAGAATAGAACTGTTTATTTGTATAAAAATGGATTTGGCATTAAATAACCAACAATGGTTGATATGACATAAAACGAAGCCAAACATACAAACTTTTATTAAAATGACTTATTTCGGCGTTAAATGACCCGAAAAGGGTTGATTCGCCGTAAAACGAAACAAATAACCAATCAACAAATGGCTTGCATTAAATTGAGTTGTTAGGAAGAGAAGTATTCGAACATTTAACTGTGTCTAAGTAAATGGCTGGTGTTTAATGGAAGTGTTAGTTATACATAGTAATATTTGGAACTCTTTAACTTGACTTATGTTTACAAATCATATATATCTAATATATATGCATAAAGAGGATTTGGCATTAAATAACCTACAATGGTTGATATGCCATAACACCAAATCAAATCAAACCATATATATCTTATATGTATGTATAAAGAAGATTTGGTATTAAATAACCTACAATGGTTGGTATGCCATAACATCAAATCAAATCAAACCATATATATCTAATATATATGTGTAAAGAGGATTTGGTATTAAATAACCTACAATGGTTGATATGCCATAACACCAAATCAAATCAAACCATATATATCTTATATGTATGTATAAAGAGGATTTGGCATTAAATAACCTACAATGGTTGATATGCCATAACGCCAAATCAAATCAAACCATATATATCTTATATGTATGTATAAAGAGGATTTGGCATTAAATAACCTACAATGGTTGATATGCCATAAACCCAACCCAACCAAACCTTAGAAAGATAGATTGATAGATTTGCGCACATACGGATAAATGAAAAAGGAACTGGAAAAATAAGAAGAGGTTAAAACTTTAAGAAAATTCGAATACTGAGATATATAAACAGTCTGATAGGAATATGAAAACATTAAATATAAAAACATTGAATGAGACTTCGAAAGCAAAATAAAAGTCTGAAATAGCTGTACCTGCCGTAGCTTGATAGTTGCCAAGATTGACCAACAAACCCTCTTGTATAGTGAGTTTGGTAAGAGAGAAGTGGAGTAGGAGACAAAGAGAAGGAGGGTAAAATTCTCTTTCAAACCATTTATTCAATTTGTATGTGACACCCAGTCGCAGTAAAATGATATTAGGTAAATTACGCTGACTGTAATTAACTCAGGTAGGGTTACTAGTAAGGTATAATTAAGAAGAAAATGTTGATGGCTAATTGGCTTTGTGGTTTGTGTTGTGAGGCTACCGCATACCGACTAATATTACGTTTAATCTTCACTGCCACTAGACTTTTTGCTTCTCAATGTCATACGACCCCTCTTAAACAAAAGTTTCTTCGTGGGTGTTTTCCGTGAAATTATCAAAGTTATAAAAAGTTGCGTATATTTCTTTCTGGGGATAATCAAAAAGACGTTTCTTATCTTAGTCTGGCATTAAAATAAAATGCTTGAAAATATTCAACAGCCAGTATACTGTTTAATTAACGGTCATACTAAAAGAACTGGTATCCGTAAAATCACCCAAGTCAAGCATTGATCAGACCATTTAGTTTTGAGATGATTTGGCTGGGTTTCTTTGATTAATGGCATGTCAAATTTCGTGGGTTATTTAATGTCAAAGTCATTCTTGAAGAACAGTCGTGGTACTAAATAGTACCACTACTGTTCTTCAAGAATGACTTTGACAAAAACGAAAAGAAGGCATAACGAGAAGTTCTGAGATGGGTAACCATTAATAATAGCAGATACTGTAAGTAATTTACGGCTTGTGTATCAGATTAACTAAAGCTTAGTAAATAATATCTTACATTTATTGGTTGATTTTACCGGCATCTCAACTAGACTGGGGTTATTTTATGCCAACTGGTGAGGGAGTTATGTCCATTGAACGTTTATATTTTTTGTGTAGATATTTCTTAAGAGTTTTTGCAATTATGAAAGTTATGAGATCAAGTATTCCTATCTAATACAAATAATTTGCACATTGTTATATGATGTCAAGTACTCCTATCTGCAGGGTACGGAAGCAAAATATGGAATAATTTTTTAAATTTTTTTTGTCTGATTAGTCCAATTTTTGAAAAAAATGCGATGAATCCATGATAACTCTATTATTCAATCCCTTTTTAAATTAAAATTCAACTTAATATAAATGAGCAAGAAAACAAACGCCAAAGAATCTATGAATTGCTTAACGCCGAAACCAAGCCAAAATTTCTTTGTCAACTGTATACAAGGCAAAGAAAATATTTTTCCAGAAAAAGAGCTTTTTAAGGAAAAGTGGGGTGGACGATTGAACAAAAACGAAAAGAAGGCTTTTTAACTGCTCTCGCTACGGTGATGAAGCAGGACCCAACAACGTCAATAGGAAAGCACGCTAATGAACTGAAATTCCACGAGAAAACTGTGAGGACAGCAATTAAACAAGATTTAAGCTCGGACCTTAACCCCCTTGATTACGATATATGGGGTGTTTAAGAAAACGAAACAAAAGCTACTTCCCATCGTTTTGAAAATGTGTTGATACAATTATCAAAAAATGGTGGCCCTATTGAGTAAACTTACTGTTTTCTATCTTCTTATTTTGTTGTTTTGGGTTTTTTTTAATTAAAATTAATCGTGTTTTATAATAGAGTTGTTAATTATTACTTTAAAATATTCCTAATTTTGCTTCCGTACCCTATTATACAAATAATTTGCACACTGTTATATGATATCAATTCACACGGCTAACGGAGGCATGGACTGCTATCGATAAGCTATCGATCATATGGAAGTCAGACCTGACCGATAAAAGGAAACGCAGTTTCTTCCAAGCAGCAGTCGTATCGATATTGCTATATGGATGCACTATTTGGACGCTAACAAAACGACGGGAGAAAAAGCTAGACGGCAATTCCACAAGAATGTTACGAGCAATATTGAACAAGTCCTGGTGGCAACACTCCACAAAGCACCAACTATACGGCTACCTACCTCCCATCACGAAAACTATCCAAGTTAGACGAACCAGACATGCAGGACACTGCTGGAGAAGTGATGTACTCCTATGGACCCCCACATATGGCTGAGCAAAAGCAGGACGGCCAGCTCGAACATACATACAGCAGCTCTGTGAGGATACGGGATGTAGCCCTGAGGACCTGCCAGAGGCATTGAACGATAGGGAGAAGTGGCGAGAGAGGGTCAGGGATATCCGTGCTGGCGGCACGACATGGTGATGATGATGATGATGAATACAAATAAGTATCCAGTTGTATGGTTTCAACTATTCCTGTTTTATACTAATTGTTTTCAGATAGATCTACTTAACCAATAGATGGGATTTTAACAGGTACTACCACTCTGGATCTGGGAGTAATAGCAATTAAGAAGTAACTCCAGATTCTACACATTTTCGGGACTTGACCCTCACCATTAGATGCAGTTTAGTGTCATACTCTGAACACAACTAACAGTTTCAATACCGAAGCTTTACCTAAGCTTTGCAAAATTTTGAGTTCACTTCACAATTGTTTCTCTGTTCTGCTACATGAATTATTTAGTTTGTTAGAACAAACAAGTGACTAAAGAAAAACAGAAATTTTGGAAGAACGGTAAAATCAATGGGCAACGCGAAGTAAAATCGAAACTTTGCTTCCTTAACCCGGTTTTAGATATATTTGGTGATCAAATAGAATGGTGAATATTGTTTCATTTTCTTCTATAACTGGCAAATTTTGCCGCTCTCCTATTCATATAATCATTGCATTTTTAACGTATTTGTTCCATAAATTCTACCTATGACATCAGGGGATTTATCAACAGATGATCCTGTTAAAGTACAATGTTATCTTTTGAATAATCTTTTAATATTGAATCGAATAATTTCATGTCAATCGATGCATAAAGTTTTTTAATTATTACTTAGAATTGAATTCAGCGCAAAACCTTGCGAACTAGTGTTACAAGTTTGTTAGCAAGAGAAGTCTACAAAATACAGTATTATGATAATCGTCCTAGTTATTTACTTGTCTTATCCTAGTATAAATCAACAGTAGTAGGACATACAATAAGTCTATTTTATGCCTGTTACGCATCACACCCTTATAAGTATCTTAATTATTTACTAGACTTAGTTTATTCTGTTATAAAACCATAATAGTATGGCACACGGTGGGAATACTGGTCTGCAAGACAAGCTGAGTGAACTATGACGCCATGGTAGGCGTCTTAAATATTCGACGTTCTTATTTCATTGTAAATCATGTTTCCGTGTATACAATGCTGGGATTAGATTGTGGTAGTTTGAAGTAATATCGTTATGCGTCATCATAGACCTAGCAACAAGTTTCCTCTTCCAACAGATATAAACTATTGATTTGGACTTTGCTGCTACGCGAATAGGAGAAAGGGAAACACGCATAGTTGTTGGAAGACAGCGATTCTAGTGCACGACTATTTATTGCTTTTTTTATATAGCGTTCTGAGATGAGCGTCTGCATTTGGCTATTTTTTGTGGCTGTTATTTTTGTTTTGTTTTTTTGTTTTGTTTTGTTTTGTTTTTCAGACAAAATCTTAAGATTAGAAATTCAAAATTTGACTTTTAAGGAATAAATTTCTGCGTTCTTTTTTTTTTCTAACTTCAAGGAACTGTAGTTAAAACATTGTCTCGTGATTAAAAGTTGCTCGTTATTTTGAATAATTAACCAAGTCAGGATACAAAAAAATATTTCCTTTTTTACATTCTCGTTTTATGAGTTTAATGTAAAGGTTTCCTCGCAATGTTTGAACAATGTTAGAGAAATCTTAGAAGTGTTTTCGAATTTATTCAAATTTTTATTGCCTGTGAACGTATATTCTTCAAACTATATTTTACTTTATTGCAATGAAAGATTTGAATATAGTATAATCACAAGCTTCTCTGAGATATTTATTACTACTTCTGTCTCTTCCCTTTCATTTCTTCAGATAATAATTATCTCTAATATACAGAAAAATAGGAATTGTAGATTGTGGTGACAATGTTGAAACTGTTAAGGATATCAGTAAATGCAGCGAAATAACGCAAATGAAGTGCAAGAAAAGGCATGACTGGGTTGGAGAGATGATCCGCTGGGAATTGTACAAGATTTAACTCCTGATAAATAGTACAAGCACAAAACAGAATCTCTCAATAAAATTCTCGGGAACTTTGAGATACAACTAGATCAGCCAATCCCAACCAGAAGACCAGACCTGATATTAAGTAACTAGGAGAAATTGGCACCTAGTGGGGTTTGCCATTTCGGCAGAACATAGAGTGGAAACAAAAGAACGTGAAAAGATAAAGAAATACTTGGACCTTGCCAAAGAACTGAAAAAATAGCCTTATTGCGCACAATCATCACAACTTCTACTTCTATGATGATGGCGCCTTGTTGGATAAATCTTAGAATTGTTTGTAAAGTTTACATGGTTCTCTTTTACAAGTACTATGGGTTGAATTACAGCAATTACAAATCTATTGAAATTTCAGTTACGAGGATCATTAAATAAGTTTCCAGACTTTTTTCGTATAGGCACTTTTATTGATAGTACACACATGAAATTCTAGTCCCCTTCGAAGTAATCTCCTCCGGCTACAATACACTTGTAGAACCATTCCAACAACTGCTGCAAGGCCCCATGGAAGTCCTCTTGTGTGAGCGTGTCAATGACCTTCGTCACAGCCTCTGTCATCTCCTCAATTCTCTCATAACGACAGCCTCTGAGCTTAGGGAATAACCAAAAGTCACAGGGAGCAAGGTCTGAACTATAGGGACGGTGGGGAACTGTCTTGATGCCCATCTTGGTCAAATAGTCTGTGACAAGGATGGAGTTGAGGACTGGTGCATTGTCCAGGTAGAAATACCACTGACCCAATTTGAAGAGTGCTGGCCTCTTCTGACGGAATCTCTTGCTGAACTCCCTTAAAACCTCAACATAGTGACCCTATCCCTAACCTTTTAGCTAATCAACTCTGGTGTATTGACTTCCTTACTCCTCCCACACCTCTGAGACTCCCTGCCTTCCTTGAATCTCTTATGCCACTCAAAAACTGATGCTCGATTCATGCAAGATGGTCGAAAAGCAGAGTGAAGTATTCCATACGTTTCTGTGGCATTTTTTCCAAGATTAAAACAGAATATTTATCGCATATCGGTCTTCTAAAGTGTCAGATTGCATTTTTGAAACTCACCAGCTGTGACAATCAGGTTTTAGTAGGGTGTATTCCAATACCTGCTGTAGCTGTTCATTTGAACCTGAAATCATAAAAATTGGTCGTTCATCTCATATCATGTATATCAATAACATAATGAATTTTCAAGAATCTACAACAATTTTAAATGGCGATACAAAAAAATCTGGAAACTTATTGAATACACTGCGTAAATAAATGGGATTTGTATGAACTGATGAAAACAAAGTTTGATTATTACTTTAATGTTTTTCTCTTCTTGGTTGACACAGAAAGGGGTAATTTCTGAGCAAAGTAGTTTCTATTTATTACAAAAACCCTAGCGAAGACAATTGAAACAAGATAATTAACGATTAACAACTTTTTTTTATCAGTAAAGCATGTCCACTAAAAGGATTTTTTTCTTGAGAGATATAACATGTTGACAAGCGGAAATGATAAGGAAAAAACAGAGCTGGCCAGCCAACTTGATATGGACTAAACTATTCGATTAATTAACAGGAGTATGAGAGAAGCCCCTCCGTTACGTGCAGGATACAACCCAAAATCAATTTTTAAGCGGGGTACGATTGGTAAGAACTCTGTCTTCCTTCTATACTGGTTGCTGATTACTCCCAGTTTGGAAGGAGAAGATATAGATTTATGCCTTTCTAAAGAAGATTAGCAAGAAGTGAAATATAAACAGATTCGTTCAGGACTTGAAATTGGTTCACCGAATCAATCTTTTTTTTTTAGCTGATGACTGTTGCGTTACTCAAATTTCAAACAAGGTTTTTTATTAACTGATTTTTAAAAAATTTCTATAATACTTTATTCTGCAGAATTTTAATTATTTTACTTTCACGGAAACTGATCTTGCATTTTCTTTCATAAGATATCCGTCTAGGCTTCATTGTTTTTAAAATGTTTACTTAATTTTATAATTCGAAATGATTCAGACCTGTTTAAAAGGCTGAGTTTATCATTATCTTTTTTTAATAACTTTTTCTTCTTTATATAGTATGGATATCGCTCCAGCATAAAAATGGTACTGACCTTTTTTTGCCCAAATACTGGGTAAGGATCTTTTTGCCATAATTATTTTATTTTTCATATTAATATTCCCCACACCCCCTAAAAGACCAATATTTAGAAAAACCTGTCATATTTAATCGTGGACTGCAGTCTGTTCAAACCATGTTTTACTCGACAGTCTCCAACTTCAAATTCGTCTCCTGTCGGATCTATCACATGGATAGATATCTTGAGAAAATGTCATGTCAATAACTTAGTCAGATAGTTGGACATAAAAATATTGTATTAGCAAATCACTTTATTTCTCAGTCAGCAGTAACTGCAAAACGATTGTTACGATTGTCAGCTTTGACAGAAACTGTATCTTTTAATTTGTATAGTTTTCATTGTGAGATATATGGGTGTGTGAATATAACCGTGACCACCAAAAAGACTATTGCGAGATTTTATTAGAGCAAAAATGGTTAAATTAATAGAATAAGTGAATTTCCAGTCCAATTTGTATGTTTTGGAGAGGTAAGAGGTTCGCGTTGAACATAAATTCTCTCGTTATAACGGGAAATAACAATGAAATGCTACTTATTATATTTTACGAGTTCTGAAATTGAACCATTGATATCATCATGGACTGCAGTTACAATTTGAACGCAACAAATTCGCGGTTGTCTAGTGTGTCTCTGTGTGTGTCTGTGCGCATGCGCATGTACGCATATATCGGTTTATCTCAAAATATATAAATGTAGATGCTAACAAAACGCCGGGAGAAAAAGTTAGATGAGAACAACACAAGAATGCTACGTGCTGTCTTGAACAAATCCTGGAAGCAATACCCCCACAAAACAATAGTTCCCTGACTTTGTCCGCCATCCATCCCCATCGTCAATCACTCCACCTGCCTACCATCTCACAAACCATCCAATACGAATACAAAACATGCAGGGTATCGCTGGAGAAGCAAGGACGAGCTCAATAGCGACATTCTCTCATGAACTTTTACACATGGACGTGCCAGGGCTGTCTGACTAACAAGGACTTACATCAACTTTTTGCGGACACAGGATGCTGCCTAGAAGACCAGTCAAGAGTGATGGATGAATGTCTGGAAAAATCATGGAAATCCGTTCTCTCAATGCGACTTGATGTTAATATATATTAAGCATGTGTATTGTATTCTGAAACATTCATTCCCCTACATCATATAACCAACTTTTATTTTGTCACATTTGCTGATCGAAAAGATCCTCTCTCTCTCTCTCACACACAAACTCCTTACACATAAGAAGTATGTTTCTATTTTCGTTTTAATCCAACGCAACTATCTGGCTAAATCTGTCAAGTATGTAAATATTTTGGTCTTAGAAGTGATTGTTTTTATCCTCCGATTTTAATGATATTTCATCGCATAAAATCTATGTGACCCAAGTTGTATAAACAGTAACATTATTTGTCTTACTGAGTTGCCACAAATATTGAAATCTTAGAAATAACGGAAATATTTAACTTTTTAGCTTAATATGGCACAAGATTTAGCGAAACAGTTTGAGTTACGTCAGTCTTCCAGCTGCAGAGATACCTATCTTTAAAATCTGCATTCAAAAACTTTTTTTATATATACTGATTTCGAACACCATTCTTGTCCACTGGTAAAAAAAATTTAAGGTCTTTTTGAAATTTCCCCCTCAAAATGTAGAAGAATAAAAATACGGATTTTGTAAAGAATTAGATTGAGGGGTTGTTGTCTGTTTTTTGTGGGGGGCAGTATTATCTATTTATTTGCGTATTTCTCTGGCAACATTAGGTTGGAAGAAAAGAGGTTTACAAATTAAGTTTTACTTCAGCAAAGTAACAAACAGCATCAAAATTTCGCTGGGGACTGTGATAGGTGTGAATGAACCCAATAAAAAATGAAGACTTTTTAAGACATATAAACTCTTCCCACTGGAAAATTAACTTCTAACACTCGTTTAGCCTAAACTTAGCTTCGTAGGACTGTTTTGTTTTCATAAGTATCAGCAAAAACAATGGTGACATCGAGTATGGTTGTTTTAAACATTGAAAGACCGAAATAAAATAAACTGTTCGTAAAGTATAAATAAAAGAAATGTTTGTCAGATTTTTACAACATTGGATTAAGAGGAACTTTTTCTCTTTCAATTTTTATAGCCATTGATAATCGTATTGTTAGCTTTAGGGAGAATCTAGGCCGACCATAGAGAATATATGGAAATGTTTGAGGGCAAAAGCAGATAAGACTTCGACCACCAAGCTGGAATAAAGATTAGTGGAACATTAAATCTTAATTTATCTTTCTCAGTTTGTTTTAATGCTGCCAATGTTAAAAAAAAAATAGGACCCCAACAAGATGATAAGCGAATCTGACATTCTGAGGCGGGGAAAGAAATAATTAGAAAAATCTGGTCACAAGCTCTAACCAAAAGGGGTTATAAAAATCTAACCATAACAGTGTAGAGCCTGTTAGGAAAATGGAACTGGGAAGATATGGCAGCGTCAAACTTTCAAGTAAAAATACCTCTACCTGTCTTGGAGTTTAGTGATTTGACACCCTAGATGAATTAAAAATCAATTTTTTTATGAAAGTGTTTGGGTATATCAAAAGTATTTTAGTTTTTTTAATCAACTATGAGTTTTCGTGGAACCTTTTGAGGATTCCTGTATATGAGGTACTGAATAAGGTATCTTTCAACGTTCTTTTCTTTGATGAGTGTTTTAGAATTATGATTTTCAGGTTCCCTTCAAACTCAAGTTTTAAAGCATGATAATCAACGACAAATGGTTGTCAAGGTTTTATTTCAAGGAAAAATAACCACTACTAAAATGCTTCAGACAGTTCTGGTTAGTACAATCAGACATTGTTTCGTTTCATTTCCCTTTCAGATTTCAACGACCCAATTCAATGGTTTTGAGGGTCAGTTTAAAATAATGCCTTAAAAATAGCCAACATCTCAATACTTGTAACCGCTAAAATAGCATCTGAAACAAAAGGTGTAAACAAAGATGAATTTTTAAAAAATCAAATTACGTGGCAGAAAATATGTCTACACTCTTTCCTCCTTCTTCTTCTTCTTCTTCTTCTTCTTATTCTTCTTCTTATTATTATTATTATTATTCGCTCATTAGGGCTTTTCACATCAGCGTTAGCCGATGGTTTTTCACTGGAGTCTGAGTGACAGCACGTCACCTCAAGTCTCCAGGACTCTTCTCAGTATTCTGGCCGTTCTCAATAATGCTGTCGTTTGGATGGTCTCCACCCGTCCGCCAACTTAAAAGAACCTCCAGTTCCTTTAGTAATCCTTTAGTTACTGTTCCAAACGCACCAATTACAATTGGAATGATTGTTACCTGCATGTTCCACAGTTTTTTTCAATCCCCTAGCAAGATCGAGGTATTTATCTATCTTTTCACATTCTTTCAGTTTTATTCTGTGGTCAGCCGGGACAGCAAAGTCGACTATTTTGCAAGTTCTCTTTTTTTTTTCTTTTTTTTTTCTTTTTTTTTTTTGATTATTATTAAGTCTGGTCTTCTGGCCGGGATTAGGTGACCCGTTTGTATGTTAAAGTCCCATAGCGTTGAATTTTCTAGGACAGGTGCTGGGTTGTGCATATACTATTTGTTAGTATGGTCAAATTTAAATTTCTTGCACATTTCCTAATGAATCACCTTGCCGACCCAGTCGTGTCTCGCCTTATACTCCCTCTGTGCTAATTTGCTGCATTCGCTTATTATGTGATTGATGGTTTCATCTCTGTTACCACATAGCCTGCATTTGCTACTTTGTTGAGTCTTATCTATTCTCACTTTGATATGATTGGTTCTTACGGCGTTGTCTTGTGCTGCTATTAGGAGAGATTCTATTTCTCTCTTAAAGTTTCCTTTTCTTAGCCATGTCCAGGTTTTGTCGTGTGAGATATTGTTTATTAGTCGTTTAAACCGCCCATAGAGTTGTTTTCCTTCCTATCTTTGTTTCCTAGTTATTGTTATTCTGTTGTTCATCGTGTTCTCAGTATCGTTTCTGGTGGCTGTAATGTGTCCTCCTTCGTGTTTTTGTATATAGTCTTCGAGTCGTTGAATCGATGCGTCAACGCTGTCTTCAATGCTGGCAATTCTTCTTCCTACCTCTTTTCTTGAAACATATAGTCTGCCAACGTCATCTCTGGGATGTAAAGCCTTATGCATTGTCATAAGTTTTCTTGTTCTTTGGTCCATTTGTTTAAATTCGTCTCTGGTCCACTTGAGAATATCTAACGAGTGGTACAATCCATATTATTATTATTATTATTATTATTGCAGCAGCCATCATCGATAACCTTAAAATGTGTACATGAGATAAGCTTTGGAGTAAATGTGTGTGTATGAGACGGAAATATTTTTGATACAAACTAATATTCCATGAAAATTGAGATAAAAATCAGTAATGCAATTAACAAAGTGGGGATATATTTCAAAGATATTTCCCTCTTTGTTTCAAAATTAAAGGTCTGTAATTAAACATTATAAGCAAATGGGTACCGCGGCATGAGTTGACAAAATTCAGTTTTTCTTCGACTGCGCTTGCGGTAACATGATACACTTGATACAGCACTCTGTGACTGGTCTTGCAGATATTATGATTTAAAGTGTTAATAGAGATGGGGTTATCAGTCAACCCAATATATATATATATATATATATATACTATATATATATATATATATATATATATATAATGTTTTTGTCAGTATCTGCTTGGTGAGTATTATGTGTGTGTGAGTGATACCATGTTTACAACGTCCCCCATAAAACTGAACATCCAACATCTTGTTCATTTTTAAAAAGTCTTTGACGATGTAGTTTTTATTATGAAACTAATTAGACTCAAATAATAATTATTTCGCATTGCAATAGCCCTCTAAATTAATAAGATACAATGAAATAAAATACTTTGTCCAATGCTTCAACCAAATTACAAAATACTTATATATAGTGTGTGCTACTGGTGTAATAGTTGTCATAGGAAATGGACACGACGTACCAAGTTCAAATCCTGTATGAGGCAGTGTGCATTTCCCATTGAGTTAATAGGGAGGTGCTGCATGATAGCTGAAGTCTCCTTCAATTTTATGTTTTGTCTAGTTCTAAAATAAAACAGGGATGATCCCAGTTGCGAAAGTCTGAGAGGAAGAAATATTCTGAGCTGCTTTTGAAGCTTATTATAAACAGTAGCAATTTTATTGCGAAACTACGATAAAATAACATCACTACTTAAATGTAGTTGGACGTGGATGTAAAGTGACATCCTAAGTCTAAATTCATAAACAAATTGTTAATAGAAATTATCTGAATATCAGACAATTTCATGAAGAAGATTTATTATGATAAACTCTTTTACTATTAAAATTATAAAAGTGTAAAACTTGCTACAAATACCTCTTGTGTATTTTAAAACTTAAAATACAGCAGCAGTGTGATCTCCAATCGTTAGTTCTCATAGCTTAAGCTACAAAGCAACTGTCATACACAAATCAACTTCCAAGCGTAAAAATGGTGTGAATTCATGTTTTGCCTTGTATTTATTGCTAATTTATTCTATTTGTTAACGGTAGTAGAATGACTGTGTGGGTAAGTGAGAAGAAAAGTAACTGAATTTACGATGAAAGAAATGCTAGTTAAAAAAATCATTAATACTGGTTGTTATAATAAAGTTTCGAAAAAAAAGAATTCCTGTTTAGAAATGGCTTTTTGCTAAATGTCAGAAATGTTTACAAATGAAATAGGATTACAAAGAAAATGAAAATTTGTGAACGATTCAATGAAATCATGCTATATTTATTTTGTTTCCATAATATTCAGATCAATTCATTCTATAGATTTCTTTAGATGTTCTATATCAATGAAAAAAGCCTAGTCGGCTAGCATCTCTGCAGAGGAATAAGACCTCCCCTACATAATCTAATAGTGAGGTTCCTATCCTGGAGCTTATGAGAATGTAGAGTACCTCTGTATTACCAGTACTCTCAGATCCAGTCTGACCCAGAGTGGTAGTACCTGTTAGGGTCTCATCTATAGGCCAAATAGTACTAATGTCCTGGGTATGGCACTAAATTGAATTTGATGGTGAGGCTCCAGCTCTGAAGCTTAGAGGAATGTGGATTACCCCTTCAATACCATTACTTCAAGTTCCACTCTGACCAGGAGTGGTCGTACCTGTCAGAGTCGAATTAATGGGTAGCTGTGTGCCACCAGATGAGCTCTAGCTCGTTTAAAAATGTTACCTACCGAGTATTCGTTTTCAAATCATATATATATATAGGATTTGGTATTAAATAACCAGCAAGGGTTGATATGCCATAAAACAAAACCACCCAACCATCAATGTAAAAAGGACATCTCTTTATTTCTGGTTATGCAAACCAGAAAACAGTAACAAACAGACATTCTCTGCAGCGATTATAAATTTTGACTTGAATCAATTCCAGCTTAATTTTGCTTTTTATTCTATTCATATCGTCAGTGTATGGTCTTTAGTAAGCATAATAGATTCTTTACTGATTCCAATGGGAATTTTTCTAACATTCTGTCATATTGTAGGAATGATCATATATGAATCCGTGGTCTTATTGTGACAAATGTTTCCATTCTGTCAGCTCTGACAAGTTTAGCTGTTTTAGCCCTCGAAAGACACATGCAATTATAAATTGTATGGCAGCGTAACCATATCTAATAATTCTAAATGAAATTTATTAACTATATTTACCACAACTCGATACAGTAGACCAATACAATTTCCTAACAAATTCCACCCTATGACGCACCTTTTCCTTTGTCTAATCCTTGTTCTAATATGTTGAGGTAAGCAACTCTTCTTGATTCCTTAAACTGATGGATATACACAAAAAAGGAAACAAAAAATTAATCTTGGATTTCAAATCTTTATTTGCTTACAAAATATCAATCATAAATTATTCTTTAACATTCTTCAGATGTGGACTCTAGATAAAAAAGGGTAATTTTGTGTATGTAAACCATGCGAGGAAATTCCATCTTTTTTCTATCGGAGTGAGACACCTGAAGAAGGTTGTATAATTGGTTGAAACGTTGGAATGGCAGTAAAAACAATAGAAATAGTAAAAAAAAAGTACCCCCAAACGACTCTTGCGTGGATTATGACCTATCAAAGTATTACGTAAAGTATTTTCCATGTGGATTTTACTCTTGATGAAGGCTATAGAATTGATCGGCCGAAATGCTGTGATAACAATGAAAATAATGAAATCATGTCAGGATGACTCTTGGAATTATAACTCATCAGTAAAATTTGTCCTGTCGGCTTAGAATATGCTGACTGTATCCTCTTCAAAGAGGTAAAATCCTTCCCGAAGGGTGGGTATGAAACGAAACTGCATCTGATAGTTTCCTTTTCTGGAGATCTGGAAAGTGCGAAGTACCTCTTCATTGCCATTACTCCCAGGTTCATTCAAACCCTGATCGGTAGTACCTGTTAAAGTCAAATCACTGAGATATGATTGTAAATTATTTGTATTAGGAAAACATTAGATCATTTTACGGTGCACAAAAAACTCAAGAAACTATACCAAATATATAAAGGTACAATGTACGCAATTTTCTAAACTCTCGGCATAAAATAATCCTAGACAGGTTGACATGCTGTTAAAATCAATCAATCATCTGTAAACGGATTAAGAACTCTCCGAAGATTAATAAAAACATTATATCTTGGAATTCAGCCCACCCCCTATTTTTTCAAGGTTATCAAATTTATTACTGTTTGAGTTTCCACTTCATTAAGTTAAAAAAGGTTATTTGTTTTTTAAATAAACGTAAAGTGACCTTTTTACCGTCGATCTTCTTGTGAAACTAAATTTTCAGCAACTTCCACGATTTAAATCTCCACAACACCATTTGTCGGAAGTAATTTGAATCATTTAAAATATCCCGACCCCACCTTTATTTTGTCCTTTTTTTTAAAGTTAAGGTTATTGTCTCCTTTCCATCTCCTCTACTTCCTGTTTCATATCTCAGATGCCGACTGGGAATGTTTGTTCGAAACAACCTATTACTTCCGCTTGACTCTATTTTTTTTTCCAAACTTCATTGGAGAGGGTTGTAGAGAAGGATGAGGTCGAGATAGGTGAATGCATACAGATGCCGAGTCCGAGTCATAAATCTTGAGCAATTTTTAGACGCCTACTCTTTGAAACTATTTCTTTCCCTCAAGTATAGAACTTTGAAAATACTCTCACATCTAATTTAGGTGATTCGCAATATTGGCATAAATAGTTTATCTAACACTTTCCTCATACACGCAAATTATATACGAGCAGTTTTCAAAAGGAAACCGAAATATTTTCACTAACAAATTTATTGCTTTACCTACAATTTAGTGAGACTTTTTTCACTCAAAATAGTCTCCTCCTCCTCCTCCTCCTCCTCCTCTCAAAATCTCTGCAAAGTCCACATCAGGGGAATCGAGCGGGCGGAAGGGTGGATAAGGGTTGTTTCCGACTCTCACCTGCCAAAATCAAACTATCTTTGAGACAAGTTGTTTATTTTATCTAAACTTTGAAGTAATAGGTTGATTGTTGCCAAATTTGCACAATTAAGTGCTATATCACATACCAAAATACTTCACACACACACACACATTTATATATATATATATATATATATATATATATATATATGTGAGACTGTATACATATATACGAGGGTCGTTCAAAAAGTTCCAAGTCAGAATTAGAAAGAAGAGCATGGCTTAATGTTTTTTGTTGTAGTCAAATACTACCACTCTTTATAAAACTAGATAAATTCGAATTAGTTTTTCCATTTTTACACAAAAGGAGTTTTGTGCCGTCTCAACCAAAATGCTCAGCTATGCACTTCTTTTTGATTGAGACTTAGAACTTTTTAAACAAACCTCGTGCGTATATATATATATATATAACCAAACACTTCGTACAAGGAAAATGGGACACAAGGTCAATTTTAAGTGAGGATTTAACAGGTTTGAATTCAGAGTTTCTCATTTGCCTTACCAAGGTTAAAGAGCCCAGACTGACCTTCCTTTTTCCAAGGATATTAACGCTATATGAAATACAAACAACCAAATCCGGGATGTGAACTCGAGTCAACGAGTCTATTTCCTATGATGGTACCCATTATAGCATGAGTATCTCACCACACACACATATATATATATGATATGAGTGCTCAATATTGTTGATTGAGCATATGTAGATCTAAGTTCGAATAGCTTAGACACAGATTCAACGCGCGTTTGCCGACAAGCAGTTTCTCGCTAATAAACGATCAGAACTTTTAGGCCTGAAAACAAATTCATAACAAATCACCTGAAAATCATCGACTCCAAATACTAATCAAAAATCTTTTAAAAATAAAGCAGAAAAAGAAATTATTATTATTATTATCATCATTATTATTGACCTAGTGTTAATTAACACGAAAAAATTAACTTATCATGAACTGGATTTTGCAGTACCAAAGGATTACAGATTGAAAGCGAAAGAAAGAGAAAAGATAGAAAATTAATTGGACCTTGCTAGAGAGTTAAAAAAAAAACTGTGGAACATGAAGGTGATGATAATACCAATTGTAAATAGCACACTTGGGAAGGTTTCCCAAGGCTTGGAAAGACAGAGGAAGAATTAAGACCACACTGACCACAGCATTGTTAAAGCTCAGCTAGAATAATCAGAAGATTCTCGAAGACCCGAGGAGACTTCAGTGAAAGACAATCACTTAAACCTGGTATGAAAAACTCATAAAAAGATCGTTAACGTAGAAGACCGTATAATTTAAAATAGTCTTTGAAGATATTCTTTTAAAGCGCTGGTATTACTCATGATATTGTGTATGGTACGAGCAATCCTTCCCATTGTTCTGTTGCAATATTAGAAAAATGTATGCAACTATTTCCTTTATTTGGAATTTGTTTATTAATTGCACAAGACGGGGCGATGAATTTAGTTACGATGAAAAGCAAAACTAAATCTAAATAAATAAACGCGGTAAATATCTTGAATTTTCTACTTTTTATTGTTTACTGTTTTTTTACAACCAGAAAAAAAGAGAGAGATTTTTTTGAGAATGAGATAGAATATCTAAAAAAAGGCTCTAAAATCAAGTGGCCGGAGGATTGTAGAAATAAAATATCGAAGTTAACGTTTTGTTTTTTGTTGTTGTTGTTGTTTTGTTTTTTTTTGGTGGGAGGCGGTTATACAAAATCTCAATTCGGCGTTTAGAGAACATTCCATCAGCTATTCGATTAAACAGCTCTTTGTTGCTATATTTTAAAAGTTTGAGTTTTGAACTAATATATATATATATTTATATATATATATATTATTCGAAAATTACATGGGGGAGTCCCCGTGATGTAATGGCTAAAGTGCTGGACCGTGACCTCGAATTAAGCGATTTAGGACCCTCAGTCGCGCTTTAACGTTCACTTTCGGACCAATGCCCCTTGAGAAAGGTATGAATCCCATTATCTCTCAAGTTATAAGTTAAATAGTATCACTGCTGTTTTTCTACAGGGATAGCTTTGGCATTAAATGATCCACGAAGGTTAATGTGCCATTAAACAAGGAAACCTAACTGAAGATTGTATTTTTAAGTAAGGGAAACTGGCACTAATCAGTGTCCCACGGAGAGGTTTCTAGTTATCAACTAAACTTTGCTAAGTTGTGACACAAGGTCAGGTGAATGGGACACAGTGAAATTCTAACTTACTAATAATAGTCTTCTAGCCTAGTGTACAAACCATTGCACAACGCATGGTACCGACGCGTGAGTAAACATTCAATCATTTTAGATTATATATATAATCAAGCCAGTGTCCATGATCATGTAATATAAAAATTGCGTAGAATATAACACTGCACTGTATCCATGTGTCTTATAAGCTAGCGATTACTCGATGTGTATATATAGAGAGAAAGAGAGAGAGATAGAGATCTAATCATCGGGTGACTCTTCTAGAAAATTCTAGAATTCTCATGTTACAAGAGATCTTATAACGTTTGCTCCATTGGGCAAATGATTTTCTTGGATTCAGTCCCACGGACAAAATAACTTAAGAGAAACTTGCTATTGACGTAAATTAACTTTGCAAGAAATGCTTGATTGGCAACTGGAAGAATTAAGCGAAAATTATCTTCTTCAACTCAAGGAGCCTCGTGTGTATTTGAAGAAGCTGAAAGCAAGTAAGGTGAAACAGCCGAAAATACGACGAAAGACCTAGCTTGTTAAAATGGCCAAATTTTAAAAAATTACTGCTAACCCTAACATAGAAAACATCATTGAACTCTGCAGGCTTTTAGAAAAAGTGAATGTACAAACCTATCTGGCATCCGAAAAACTTTTTATAAAGTTAATAGTATGAAGGAATTATTTGAGAAAATAAATCCAAAAACATAATAGAATATCTGAAAAGAATTGGCCTTCTATCAAGGCTGTATGCTCATAGACCTACAAATTAATTATATAAAAAATCAAATGCTGACTTCAGCAGACAATTCAAGACTGCATATCGTTTTATTTAGATGTCGTTGGTATTTGTTTATAGCGTTCAAATAACTATACGCATAAAAATTATACCAAATAAAAATAATAAATAAAAACGTTTTCGGCATAAAATAACCCGATGGGTTGGCATGCCGTAAAACCCAACCAACCAACCAATTTGAAAAAGTGATCGCTGGCTAAAAAAAATAATCAATAACTTTTAAGAAAGTCCGTAATTCACTTCTCTCTGCACCCTCTCTCATCGCTTGACAAAATATCTCGTTTCTGGCATATCACAATGATTGAAGAAGAGAATGGATGAATGAACACTTGGGCAAACCACTTCCCAATGATCATTTTTGTTACATGCAGGGTCAATCTGAAGACAGTAACAGAATTACATATGTTAATTAATATCACATTTTTAAAGAACTAAAAATATGTAAATTTTATCAAGACAAATCACCGTCACTAGCAATTACAATATTCTAATGATTTTTTTCTTTTTCCCTGCGAATAGGATTCTAAGGGTTTTAATGAACGAAATACTGACTGGAATAAACTGATATCTTCCGTATTTTAGAATATCTTGACACCAGCAAAATTTACTACATCTGATAAGGGTGGAAGATGAGATAAAACTTCCGCGTTTTTTGTTTTTGTTTTTTTTTGTGAAGGGAAACTTTGCTTTGTCATTCAGGCAGATGGCGTCCTTCTTTTAGATAAGTTAAGTTATGCATTTCTACACTTATTTTTTATTGAATTCTTCCTGCTGTTAGCACAAAAACTCTGCGGCTGTAGATTCTGATATGAATGATTGAATTCGGTGTTTTCAAGTGGAACGTCGCTCAAATCTTCATACTGCCTCTAACCAGTTTGTTATTTCACCACAATACATTCTATTATGATCACTTTCCAACTAAAGTAACATTCACGTACCCTACTTCCTACTTTATTACCATCTTATTCAGGGAAATTTAGACTCATCGGAATTGGCTAATCATTTCCATTAATCCAAGGTTCATTTGAAAGGCTATTATGCCCATTAAAGAGTCATTTAGTGATGAACATTAGTTATAGATACTCATTCGGTTATTGTCTCATTAGATGTAGAGTAAAACCTTTTTGTGGTTCTAGCTGAAGGATCAATTTGACAAGCATTTGCAATGTGTATTTATTGTCAATATACAACAGCCACTTGAGTGACAATCCGTAAAAAAGAGATAATTTTATTTCCAATGAGTAGGCGTTTTTAAACGACGGAACGAGTCTCTCGATTCTCAAGTAAACTTATAGGAATTCAAACTTTCTCCTTTTTTAGTTTTAAATATTTTTGGAATGATGAATATGATGCATTGCGCTTTTTTGATAAATCTCTTTTGCTTTGTTGAAACAGATGCCTCCAGAGTATTATCATGTGAATTGCATTTTCTTCCGGAGCGAGGCTTACCAAAATAATCACATTCACTTTATCAAAACTAGTTGAAATGCTGCAAGTCTTTCTGCGAACCCACTTGGATAGACAACACAAATATACTTCATTATTGGAGGTGCCCGTGGTGTAATGGTTATCGTCGTAGGAAATAGACACGATGACACGAGTTCAAATCCTGGACCTGACTAATTCCATTTCACATAGCACTAATACCCTTGGGAAAGGTATGAATCCAATTATTCTCCCTCCAGCTATGGGTAAATAGTAGGGCAGACTAGGTTCTTCAGCCTTGGTGAGGCAACTAGTCTAGGAGAAAGAAAACTCTGAATTCAAACCTGTTAAACTTCGCTTAAAAATTGACCTTGTGTCATATCCTGTCCGAGCGGAGGGGTTGGGTAAATATGAATATACTTCATTATTTATGTTGATTCATAACATTTATACATGTAATGGCAAATATAACCGTCATTATAGTTTCAGTGTCCAGAAGAGCCAAATGTAACCATGAATTGTAAACTATGCACTGTCTGAAAGAAAAGATGTTTTTACATA
>OY757907.1:136446177-136581488 GCA_963585895.1 Sepioteuthis lessoniana | reverse complement strand
GTAGAATGAATAGTTCCTGTTACAACTTTACAAGTAGAAAAAGTTGTTAGGCAGATAGATATGAAGGAAGGTAGCAGTCCATCAGTAAACATCATCAGCATTCAAATCAGGTTCATGTGAAGAAGTGCAGATCAAATGGGTATCCCGTAATCAAGAGAAGGATTCCAGGTGGGCACATTCTAGATTAGCAAATAGGCGCAGTCTTGCAAGGCACTCATAATATTTGGACATTTTTATCCATCTATCTTCAGTGGAGATCCACCACAGACAATTTTTTTTTTTAATTAACAGCTTGGCAATCATGTCTTGATGGAATAAATAGAGATTTAACGGAAGTACGAAGATGAGGAGACCTGTAAAGAAAAGAAAAAACAAAACAAGACTATTAAATGAAATATCAAGACAAAGAAATGTGATGGCTGATATAATTTAATTCACAAATAGAAGAGATTGCTGTTTAGAAATTATTAATTAAATAAGTGTTTAAACAGAGACAATTCAAATCATTAAATATGATACAACTGTTATTAACAGCCTTTTTCAATCATACAAAAATAGCGCATTTTATCAAAAAGATATTCTTGTTTCTGCTGCAAGCAACTTAAAATTTTTGAATGAATAGTTTTTTCTTAACAAGAAAAAATATATAACATATAACTAGTACATCAAATTGCTATGGAGCAATGGTTAGCAAGCTCATCCCTCAAAATATCAAAGTGAATTTACCCCTCATTGAGTGTGTAGCAGTCACAGATCTATTTTCTTTTGCGAATCAATGACCCTGCCAAGCGATTTGGCTATACACTGACCAATCAGGGCCAGAGAGCATTGATTCCTTCTTCCTCTCTAGAACTATTTTTTCTAGTCCTTTTTGATAGTCAGCTGACAACCCAGAGAGCACCTAGTCAGCAGCCAAGACAGACCTCTCTCACATCCACTGCTACGGACATTCCACTTGGAACCCCTTCGCTGAAAAACACGCTGCTACTAGCTTCACACACAGAAGAACCAGCCTTGCGGTCAGTCATACGAGCTATTTGCTACAGTGACACACACACACACACTTCCTACAAACTCAAGGACCAACATACTAACTGGCAACACCAAAAGGGACACTTTCTCACTCTGACTCTTTTACTTCTGCTAAAATAATAAACCTTTTGTTGTTGTGTTTCAAAAGAAGTTTTGTTATTTATTTGTGTTATCAAATATAGTGTTATGGAAACTAAACATTTTCAAAACTAAAAGTGTCTTGTGACAAAACAAATTAAACTTAAAGAATTTCTATAATAAAATGGATACCTAGCCATATGGTTTTCATGTTATACACACTTTTACTACTGTTGTGTGTTTGATCCTGTAGTTATTGGTTGTTGAATCCAAATCAATTACTAGACAGTCAGGACTAGTAAGCAATTGTACAAGGGAGGGAAATGGATTCCATGATTTGTTTTCCCTACTGTTGTATCCTCAGACAATTGGGTTGTTGACTCAGTTGACTAAAAATAACAACACACACGCCTAGCAGCCATTCCTCAGTATACCTCTGGTCAACTCATTCGCTCTGTCAGTCAAAAAGTAGTTCACAAATAACAACAACACCCTCCTGCTGCTGGCATGGTCTTTTATGCAAGTTCTAGCAAATAGAAATTTACATGCACAGTAGATTTCTTCTCGCGAGACTTGAGATCAGCCCACTATAACTTCTGCTTCAAGAAGTGAACATATTTTTTACTGCTTGACACGCAAGGCATAGTCTTACATGCTTTGATCCAGGAGGTAAGTTTCTTCTCTCACTACAGATCCTCACTGAGTACTCTACACTTACAGCTTTTACTAGACTGTACTCAATATGTATAACGATATAGTCACTTTGGCATTGAGCAAAGCAAAGTTATATAATGGCTTGGTGGATGTCACTTGGTATATTTATATTTGCACTTGAGTGAGAGATACAATGAAGGTACTGATTGACAAGCAAGGTCATGAGGTGATATTGGGTTATGGGAGCTAAAGAATGAGAGACAGAGATATCAACCTCTCCACCAGGGAAAAGATGTCATTGATAGATAGGTGTCACACAGTAGGGGGAAGAGATAGAAAAATTAATTCTATTCTTGAGGCAAATTAGAGACACTGAGAGGGATCTGTGTATTTACACAATAACCACTGGAAGTGTCAATGCCCTAGGGTTGGGGGATGTGATAGTAATTGGGTTTAACGAATAGCGAACACCAAAATTAAGTCAGGGAAATAAAAAAAAAAAGTAATGATGTGTAAGTGAACTCTTTACCATCATCTGTATGAAGACTACAAGCAACAGCTTTTAGGCTCTGGTCAGGATCAAGTGACAACTTGACACACCACAATATAGCATATAGCAATTTAGTCTCATGTGCCATTATCATTATTATTATTAAAAGAAGAACTACTACTACTACTACTACTTCAGTCTGAACTAAGTGTTCTTCACTTGTGGCCTTTTGTGTGAAAGTTAAAGAATTTCAGATTTCCAACTTTCAGAAAAGATAAAGAATCAGATCCTTTCTTGATGATAAATAAGTAAAAGTAAAGTTGTCTCCCTTTAGTCGAGGGTGACCAGAAGGTTACTTTTTCAATAGCTACTACACCAAGGTGTAGGAGAGGGCACTACTCCTTTCTTTGGATAGCTCCACTTTACCCTTGATACGTACCTTATATTGCTGAGTGTTAAGCAAGGAGGCATCAAGTACCATTTTTAAAGTCTTTGGTATGACGCGACCTGAGATTGAACCCAGGGCTCCTGGACCATTGGTGAACATTCTACCCACTAGGCCAATGAGCCAGTTTGATGATAAATAGGATAGTTTTATTTAGAAAATAAGACAAAAATCTTTACTAATAAATTTTCATAGACTTTTACAAGAGGGTATATTTGTTATAAGAGTAGATGACATTTACCTTTTGTTTTTTTCCCTTCAATAAAGCCAGTATAAAATAGTCATAAGTCATTGAATAACAACTAAGTTAAGTTATCAAATAATTGATTGTACAAGAGCCATACTTGAAAGTGATTTAGAAAAAGGCTGAGTTTGGTACATTTTCTTTGAAGCAAATGAAATATAATTAGTTCAATGAGAATAGTTAATGTGGTAACTTATTGTGAAAAACATTGTCTATTTCAGATGATTTAGTTTGAATAACATTTTTTTTACTCAAATAATATTCAATAATACTTAAAAGTATCTACATTTAGAGAATGACTTTTTTACTCCATATTGTATAGATTCTCAGATTTCAAAAGGATTTTTTTATCAAGAGATCCATAAAAAGAATTGTGCTAACATTTATCACCAAATCCACCATGCATTAATAAGTTTTAATGATACATTAAACACACCCAACAAATGTGGCAACCACAAAAAAAATCAATAAATCTTTTTAAAAAGTATGATATACATTTAAATATTTCCATATTAAAATTACACAATCTATTCCCAGTCAGTTAATATCTATTGTAATTTACTTATGAAGAAAATGTTATCAATTATGATTTATTAAATGCTATTTACATTTGGTGAATTGATAAGAATTCTAAAAAAGGAATCAATAATTAAATTATTATTTCTTGGATGAAATATAATTTGAATGTTATCTAAATATGGTCTCAATGGAAAGATTTATCTCTTTATTAAAGTTACCATGCTTCATTACATTAACAAAAGATATTAAAAAGATGTCCTGTATATTTTAGGGAAGTGTAACAGGCAATAAGATATAAAGGAATAGATTACTTAAATCAATGTATTTTCTTATGGATTTATGAAACATTAAAACATTTTAGAATAAATAAAAACTGTTGGACCTTTTAAATTGAATACACATTTTTTATTCCATTTATTTATTATTATTTATTTTATTCCATTTATTTATTAAGATGAAAAAATTCTTTTTAGTCTCATGATTTGAATATGTAAATAAAACATTTTAAAATACTCTTTACATAGAAAGTAAATATTGAAAAAGACTGAATAGATTTCAATTAAGGAAGAAAAATCTTGTGAAAATCCTTTATAAACTGTTATTGCAAATCTTCATCATAGAATAGGTGATGGCAACATAAAGGGAATTTCTTCAAACAGAATACATGCATATTTCCATTTAAGCATACAGAAAAAAAAAATAACAAAAAAAAAAATTAAATATTTGAAAATGTGTTTAGAACAAAGAATAAAAAACACAAGAGATATTTACTAAGCTTAGGTTGGCACAAAGCCAGCTGAGGTGAAAGGAAAGATTGTGTTACACCAATCTTTCAAACAGGGAAAATATGTCTGCTGTAAAAATCAGCTTTTAAGATTCTGATTTCAATTATCTGAATTCAAACAATGCTCACTAATAATAGATACACAACTATTTTAGTTTCTAAATTAGAGCTGAAATAAAACGTAATTGAAGAATTAAAAAAGAAAGAGGATTAGGAATAATGTTGCAAAGGGAAATTTTACAAGTATCATCGAAGAAAAGGGATTAAAGGGAATTTGGAGTTGAACATAAAATATGCAATTATTAAGAAAGATTTGGTTTGAATCAACAATACAAACATATCCATATGATTTGAAAGAAATTCAGTGAAAAAAGAAAAAAAAATGAAACTAACATAGTATAAAAGATTAAATTTAGCAAAATGACAGTATAATTAGAATTGTAGTGTTTTATTTTTCTTTCCTTTGTTTTGGAGTGGGGGTTTCAATATAAAAGAACTTTCATAAGAGCATTTAAAAAATGCAGATAATGAAATATCATAGGATTTTATAAGTAATTCTGTTAGATGTTTTAAAAATAATTTTACATTTTGAAACAATTTTAAATTAAAATTTTAAAACAGATTTTCATATAAAAAATCAAGATTTATATCTACAATGTCTTTACCTCTGTCCAGAAACAATTGTTGCATTTAGTGTATGAAATTTATATGCAAAAGTAATACCTATTATGAGACAGATGATGGTTTTTGGTTTGGTTGCATTTTATGCCACATCAACCATTGTAGGTTATTTAATGCCAAATACTCTTTATTTATATATATATATATATATATATGATTTGTAAACATATTTAGTACATGACATTTGTAAATAAGCCTGTGCTCATTTTTTTATTTGAAGACAGTTAAATAGTTTCAAGCATTTCAATCTAACAGGAATAATTCTAGTTGCTATTAATCATTTGCACACATTTAAATGAATGTACATATACGATTTGTAAGTGAATAGTTTGTAGGTAATTTCATTTTAAAATGAGTTACAACTAATTTGTTTGCACACTAGTATTGCTATTACTGATTTCAATGAAACAGTTCTATTTCTAGCAATTCAATTTAGCATGTCATTTATCTGCTCACAGTTTAACTGTCAAACAGTTTTATTTGACCCATAGATAGGACCCTATCAGGTGCTACCACTCCAGGTCAAAGTGGACCTGGGTGTAATAGGAAGAAAGGAGTACTCCATATTCTCCAAAGCTCCAAGCCTAGATGCTCACTATCATATTGTTTAGTGTTATATCCAGGACACTTGTTGGGAGAGTCTTACTCCTCTGCAGAGATGAGTTTGGTCAGTGTATTCTACAGCCCCAGCTGATTGGACTGGAGACAGAGGGAGTATAAATCATTATTACCAGGTATAAAATCACAAAACTTATAAATGAAAGGTAATATCATGAACTATTAGCCTATCAACTGAAATATAAACAGTATGAGCTAAATTGAACTTTTTCAATGAATATTTAAGTATAGACACAATAATTTTCCAAATCTACTAAATGTCTAAAAACAAAATTGATATCCTCAAAACAGTTTGTTTTGTAACAAATGTACATAATTATAAATTGACTAATATTT
Source organism: Sepioteuthis lessoniana (assembly GCA_963585895.1). Taxonomy (NCBI): domain Eukaryota; kingdom Metazoa; phylum Mollusca; class Cephalopoda; order Myopsida; family Loliginidae; genus Sepioteuthis; species Sepioteuthis lessoniana. The sequence continues at coordinate 136,575,607 of OY757907.1, read as the reverse complement.
CTAATTATTCACCTATTCTAAATGAATTATTGAAACTCAACTGATGATTTTATCATTAAATTTTAAAAACCATTTTGTTAATATTTTGATTTTAGCTAAGAAAAATATAACTTCTGTCTTATTTTGGTTAAAAAATAAATAATTTTTCAGTCATTTTACAAAAACACAATAGTGGTCTAACAAATTGACTCTAAATAGAATACAAACATATTCATAACAAAACAACTTCAATATTAATAAGACATTTTTCTGCAAAAAAACAAAGTGAATTGGTTAGTAAAAGTTATTGTTAGTAAGAGCAGATTTGGTTAGTGCAGCAGAAATTTAACCAATAACCAAAAAACAGAATATAATAGTTTGGGATACTGTTATATTACCATGTAAATATGTCTTCTAGTTTTATTAAAAAACATTATTACTTTTAATACAATACACTTGAGTCCACATTATAAAATCATATTCTTATCAAATTTTCCTTTCAAGAAATAGTCATCAATAAAGAAAATGACTCTTAGAGGAAAAAAAACAAATTCAGCATTTATCTTCAAATATATGAGTGTTTTTATATTCTTAAATTGAAGAATAGCAAATCAAATCAAGATTCCCTGAACAAGATCTATCTAACAATAAAGAAAAAAGTACAAATGTTAACATAATTATATAAAAATCTATCCAATATCTTAGGGAAAAGATTTCTTTTCAAGCAGAGAAAAATAACTGAGAAAAATTCTGAACCCTGTCTACAAACAAAGACAAATTTTGCTTTTAACAATGCATACTTAATCAGATATTCAACTAAAATTAATTTATATTTGTGAAAGGTTTGCATGTCCACATATAGACACAACTCTGCAAGGTTGTGTAATAGACTCGAATATACATAAATTAATTGATATTACTTTTTCCTTAAATACATATATGGAAATACATATATGGATTTGTTTTCCATGGATGGAAAACAAAAATTCTTAAATGAGAGATGAAACTAACTTGAACAATTTTCAAAATGGAATAAAGTGAGCAAAAATGTTGTTTTTTTTTAAAATCTAGATTAAAGCAAACAGTATCACCCATAAATACGTCCCTGACAATTTTTCATAAAAAGTTAATTTTCTTCTAAATCAAAATTTCTACTGGAACATTATACAGTAAAATCATATCATTACGTATTATTTATTACCAAAACCTACAGCATTGAAACCTGTAAATTAAAATATGAATATGTACCAGTCCAAAAATAACTACACAGCTTATATATATATATATATATATATATATATATATATATATATATGCTCAATATCTAGGAGAGAGCAATTATATAATAATAATAATAATAAATAAATATATATTAGCTATATATATCTAATTTATGGAATTTAGACTGTGGCCTCTGAGTTTCATGGAGTTTTGCAAAACAACAATCATCAGGCAGTTAAGAAAATGAAATGAATTGAAAATCGAAAAAATACAGCCAAAAAACCGTTGGGATTTTGTGTGATTCTTTACTAGTGATTGTAAGTATGTGAGTGTGTGTGTGGGTGTGAGTGAATGTGTGTGTGTGTGTGTGTGTGTGTGTGTGTGTGTGTGTGTGTGTGTGCGTATGCTTGTGTCAGTTATAGTTGCATATTAATGTGTGTATGTATGAGTTTAAGTAAATATAAAGGTGTGTATTTATTTTTGTACTGGCATATATATATATATATATATATATATATATATCATCATCATCATGTCGTGCTGGTAGCACGGATATCCCTGACCCTATCTCGCCACTTTTCCCTATCATTCATCGCCTCAGGCAGGTCTTTAGGACAACATCCTGTATCCTCACATAGTTGCTGAATGTATGTTCGTGCTGGTTGTCCTGCTTTTGCACGGCCATGTGTGGGGGTCCATAAGAGTACATCACTTATGAGTTTGTCCCTGCTTCTGCAGCAGTGTCCTGCATGTCTAACTTGAATAGTTTTTGTGATAGGAGGCAGGTGGCCGTACAGTTGGTCTCTTGTGGGGTGTTGCCGCCAGGACTTGTTCAAGATTGCTCACAGCATTCTTGTGTAATTGCCGTCTAGCTTCTTCTTCAGCCGTTTTGTTAGAGTCCATGTAGTGCATCCATATAACAGTATTGATGTGACCGCTGCCTGGAAGAAACTGCGTTTCATTTTATCGGTTGTGTGTACTTATTTTTGGACTGGTACATATATATACATACATATATATATATTTATATATATATATATATATATATATATATATATAAATAACTTACTGTTTGATTGAAGAAATGTTGAAATATTATTTTATCTAAGAGAGTTTCAATTCTATAGAGTTTGTTAATAAACAATCCCTAATAAAACCTATTTTGATTGTATAATGTTTCCCTAGAAATAATAAAGTCCTGGTATCTCCGATTATGAAGAAATTAATTTTTTATCAAAAAAATTGTAGGTGTGTATCCATCTATAGATGATACTATTTCATAAATAGTTGAAAATCTTTTGAAATAGCTTTTCTTACAAATTTTACATGCAAACTGAAGATACTCATGATATAATGATTATTGTGTAGAAAATGGATTCTATGTCCCAAGTTCAAATCCTGGACAAGGCTGTTTACATTTCACATAAGATTGGTACCCTTGGGAAAGGTATGAATCCAACTATTCTTCCCTAGCTATGAATAAATTGTAGGGCAGAGTGAGATCTTTAACTTTCGTATGGCAACCAGTCAAAGAGAAGGAAAACTCTGAATTCAAACCAATTATACTCTGCTTTAAATTTTATATCTAGAAAGATTGAATGAGAAAATTACCTGTGACAGGACAAATTCACAGTATAGAAGAAATATTAAAAGGGATATTGTTAGTAAAGAAGCTGAGAGAGAGAGAGAGAGAGAGAGAGAGAGAGAGAGAGAGAGAGAGAGAGCACAACAGCCAGTTAGTAAGGCTCAAAAAAGTTTCTACATTAAGTCCAAGAAAGCATGCCATTGTAAAGAGAGCTTCCACCTAAAATATTAGATCACCTACCTTGTGTCAAATTCCATAGTTTAATTTTATACCTGAATTTCAGACTCTAATCGCTGAAAACCAAAGTTTATGGCTTTGAGAATATTTGTCAAATTACATTCAGCAATATTTCCTATTATTTTGAGAACATTACTGATTTCAATGAGACAAAAAAAGAAAAAAAAAAAAAAAAGAATTTACCTTAAGATTCACTTTAATACAGATAAAAAAAAATTATTTTCTCTTTTATTGTTCATAAAAAGAACAAGATCATGTTTATATAAGACTCAATCAACATGATTAATTTGAGATAATTAAAATAAAATACTTTCACTACACAAGAGAAATGATATTGGCATTGTTTGATTGTAATATTATGAGTTTGTTTGCAATGCTGGTCCTTACTTGATACAAACATCTTCTAATTAAAGATAATATTAATATTCAATAGAAATAATTGTAAATTTGATATTTGTGATAATGCCCTATAATTTAGTTAAATAATATTTTAAATTAATTTTTCGAACATTTATCCACTTGATAAAATGCAACTCAACAATGAATTCTATCATTTAAGTCAAAATTAAATTCCTAAATTACAATTTAGACAATTTAACAATGAGTGTTATGTAAATCAAAATCAAAACACAAGAAAGGGACATCACCAAACATTGATTAAAGGGAGATAACTGCTGAAAGAGGGGAAATGCAATAATTCAGAAAATAAACACACCATGACAATTATAATAATGCTATACACGTATTGAATATTTTAAGAGTTACCTGCATTCAAAATGTGGTCAAATATTAATTTTAGATTGGCAACAAAATCCCCATCATGATTTTAAAACAAATATAAGCATATTACTTTCTTGTTAACCAATTTATACACTAAAAAGAAAACATTCATTTATTAACAATAGAAATAAAAATATTGTTGTAATATTTCTACTTGTTTTTTATGCTATTTAAGATAAATATAAAATTATGATAATGATTTCAAAATATAAATTCAAGTTGTTCTTTTTGTTTGTCTTTTTATATAAATGCTGACATCTAAAATGTTAATTCAATGCAGGAAAACCAGAGAAGATTTTAGTTTATAAATTTGACATTTGTGATCTGCTATTTTAAAGTGGTCTTTTACATGCATGTTGCAGACAAACTTTCATAGAATAGTCAGCATTAAACTCTAGTGATTAAAATTTTCTTAAAAAATATCAAAAGTCCCAAGAATAAAATATCAACTGTTTTATTTTTTGTTCTTTTTTTTAAGCTTCATGCAAGCAAGAAACTTGTCAAAAATGGCACAGTGATAGAAAGCAACGTAAAATAAAACTAGAATGGCAATCCATAACAAAGCCAGTAAAAGCATAAAAAATTCTTTCAAACAAGAAGAAAAGAATCTGCTGAAGCAAAAAAAAGAAAAAAGAAAGAAAAATGAAAGAAAAATGAATAAATAAATAAATAATAATAATGATAATAAAAACAACAAGAAAAACCCCTTGCCTTCAGCAAAACAATAACACTGTTAGCATAAAACTGGCACTGGGCAGTTTGAACCAGAATCATTTGGTCCATTTTGCTTTCAATTGGGTTAATTTAGGATTATTCAGCAAAATTATCAGAAATCAACTTTCAAAATAAAAGCTCTCAACAAGACATTGATCACCGACTGTGCCTTCATAAATTTTTCCATCTGGACCTCAACCTTGCTTAAAATCAAACTTTTTCATGAAATGCAACAAAAGAGAGATATTTCATCATTCAAATAAATAGTTTATTATATCAATTCTAAGAAAAACCACAAAACAAATATAAATAAAAATGAGTAAGAAGACAGCCAACAAAGGAATCTATTGATATTTCAAGATCAATTCCATTTACAAAAAAATAAAATGACTTAGTATCTTTCTCTTATTAACAAAAATCTGATAATCTTTTTCAACTAAAACGTTTCAAACATTGTCAGTTATAGACTCAAGTATAATTCTTAATGTACTGAAAAAACAGATTTTCATTTATCTCAAATCAAAATAAGTCATGCATTAGAAAGAGAGTGACAAAAAAATGTTAAAATGAATAAGGGACAGTAAGAGTAGGGATGGAAATATCAAATGTGAGTGTGTGTGTGAGAGAGAGAGAGAGAGAGAGAGAGAGAGAGAGAGAGAGAGAGAGAGAGAGAGAGAGAGATCATTCACACCCAATAATTATAAAATTTAATTTTATAAATTTGGACAAAACAAAAGTTGGTGTTGTATCAAGTTCTAGATATGCTAAGAGGAAATTTGATCTGAAACAGTGAATTCTGGAAATGAGAAGAATTAAGTCCCTTTGTTATTTCATAATATATAAGACATTTGCTTCAAATAAATTAGGTATTTAAGAAATGTCCTTTTCCATACTTAATTACAAAAGAAAATATTTTTTGAGCAAATAAATAATTTCCCAATTAAATTTTGGGTTTTAATTTACTTAAAAAAAAGGGTAAAATCAAAATAAATCAGAGTTGGTGACTTTTGTTCTGTACAGTGGTGAATCTAAATTACAGTATTGATATTTTTTTATTTAAAATTATATTTTGTTTGATAACTAAAAAATAGGAGGGACATAAAAATGGAACCATCAGTTCATTAAATGATTAAGTGAAGTAGACAATTCATTATAATCTGACTCGGAGTGGAAGTGCAGGGCATATAACTATAGAAACAGCGTTACATTATGAATAGAGGGGTATCCTCGTGGTGTAATGGTTAAAGCAATGGACTGCAGAATCATAGTAAGCGAGTTTGAACTCCAGTCGCGCCATTATGTTCAATTTCGGCAAATACCCTTGGGAAAGGTATGAACCCCCAATAGCTTTGGCATTAAATAACCTACAAAGGTTGATATGCCATTAAACAAAAGAAACCAAACCAAACCAAACATTATGAATATGCCCAAGTAACCCTTTTTTCCCCGCTTATTTTATACATTCAGATGTCCAAAGACAAAGATAGGGAGTGGAATGTATTGGTTGGGTTAAGTATCTAAGAAAATTTTTTTACCCTAATGTAACATACCAAAGTGATTTCTAAACCAATCTCATAACTTAGATTACTTCCCTCTCAGCTATTTCTGATATGACAAGAGGATTTTTCAATACTCATATTTTTTTCAAATAAATGAATTTCTAGTAAACTAGTTTTAAAATAGATTCTCTTTCATGCCATTTCATAATCTTTGTAATTTTCTAAAATGATTTTTCAAGCTAAAGAGAGGAAAAAAAACATGCAGATTTCTCTTAAAATATCTTCAACTGTTTTCTGGAATATATATATATATATATATATATATATATATATACACACACACACATATATATATATATATACGTGTATATATATATATATATATATAAGGAATTTAATATAAATCTATAGGAGTGCTCAATGTATGGTTATTGTTATATATTCATTTTCAGGTTTATATAATAAAACTTACATACAGAGCTTATACAATGTAACTGGAAGAAAATTCAAACCTGGTGTTATTATAAATTTATATCAGCGAAGAATATTATTATACTCTTAGAAGCGCCATAAAAATTAGTTACTCTTGTACAAATAATATGCATAGTGTCTTAAATAACCACAATAGGAGGTTACAAGATGAATTAAATAGGAAAAGGGTCAGGCCAGATAGAGTGTCCTGTAATTGTCGAAAATAGAGGAATGCCCTTTGGGTGGTCAATGTAACTTGGAGAATGTTGTATATCAAGTGTGCATTATCCCCATGGAACATAATAATGATGTGGGGAGAGAATTTATACAGGTATCTCTGTGGGGAATTTAAAACAAGGACTGTAAAACCACAGAAACTCTTTCTCCAATCCGCAACTTATGAACCAAACTGCTCTATCTAAATATTTTTGGAACCTTATGGATCAGGGGCTAACTCCTCAAATAAAGTGGAAATAGCCCAATTACCTGAGCGATTTAACACATGTAAAAGAAGTAAGCAGAAAAATATAAAATGATGTTAATTTAGTCTGCAAGCTTCCAAAAATTCCACCTTCTATGAAAAATCAAGCATATGTTCAAATTAGGATGGGTCAACTTATAGGAACACCCTTTTTCTGGTTTCTTAATTTTTCTAAGACTTTATTGTTTTAAACCCTTTTCTTTTTCGCCTGAAAATTTAAATTCATATGTTTTTATATATATATATATATATATATATATATATACTGAAATCCATATTTGCTGTTTTTCACCCACAAATTAAGTGTGTATGTCATCTGAAGAGACAAAGAGTATAATGATATTCTTTGCCAAAATAAATTTATAATAACAATTTAACCAGGTTTGAGTTTTCTTCCAGTTACATTATATATATATATATATATATATATATATATATGAGCAATGAAGATAAAATTAAAATTAAAAAAACAATCATCAAAATAATAATGAGGCAATATCTATATTAGGATATTTGATGGTATACAGGATACATCATCATCATCATATCGCGCTGGTAGCATGGATATCCCTGACCCTCTCTCGCCACTCCTCCCTATCGTTCATCGCCCTAGGTAGGTCTTCCGGACAACATCCCGTATCCTCACATAGCTGCTGAATGTACGTTCGTGCTGGTCGTCCTGCTTTTGCGCGGCCATGTGTGGGGATCCATAAGAGTACATCTCTTATGAGTTCATCTCTGCTTCTCCAGCAGTGTCCTGCATGTCTGGTTCGTCTAACTTGAATAGTTTTCGTGATAGGGGGCAGGTGGCCGTACAGTTGGTGTCTTGTGGGGTGTTGCTGCCAGGACTTGTTCAGGATTGCACGCAGCATTCTTGTGTAATTGCCATTTAGCTTCTTCTCCAGCCATTTTGTTAACGTCCATGTAGTGCATCCATATAGCAGTATCGATGTGACCACTGCCTGGAAGAAACTGCGTTTCATTTTATTGGCTACACAGATCTGTATTATTACAGGGAATATTCAATATCCATTATTTTATTCTATTAGCTTCAGAAATGGCCTTAAATTCTTATACAAGATGAAAATAAATTTTTAGTTCTTTTTTCAGTTTATTCTCTATGGTAAAGAAATAACCAATGAGGATTTGAGTGAATTTTGGAAATGAAAATCTCAAAAGTATGGTGATTATATATCAGAAATTTAGTGGAGGAAGTTTATACACTGACTTCTGGTATAAGAGAGAAAACCCAACCAATTTGATCACCTGGTCCTAAAAAATCAAACCATTATTCTCCAACATTCCCCCCAAAATAATATTGATTATATATTGCATAATTTTTGTCTGTAACATTCACTCTTCAATCTTTTCTCACATGTTTTGTTGGCTTTATTTCTGTCATGCTTTTACGAGTAGAAAATTGAAATTACTGTCAAAAGTACAAGTCAGTGGAATTGTATAACAAATAATAAATCATTTAATTTTGTATTTTATAGATTTTTCTGGCAGACATTGCTGTGAATTAAATTTATCTTCAAATACAATCATTGCTTCATTAAGTGATGTATTTGAATGTTTTAGGCAGTGATTTAATAATTTACATCTAAAATAGATTTTTTTAAATAGCCAAATTATTACTCACTTTTACAATTATATATTTGAATTCTATTGTAATTTTTAGCTGAAACATTTGTACCACAGCCTGGATAGTTATTTTCACTGATTACCTGTGATTGATTGAGCGATTGATTGATTTTAATGGCATGTCAACCCATCTAGGGTTATTTTGAGCCTAGATTTTAGTGAAGTTGTATTGAATGTTCATATTTACATTTTTTGTTTTTTTTTTGCATATAGTCCTATCAAATATGATTCATTTTTAAGCAAACCTATTTGACCTACAGATAGGACTTAAACAGATACTACCACTCCAGGTTAAAGTAAACCTGGGAGTAATGGCAATGAATAGGTACTCCATACTCCCCAGAGCTCAAGCCTCACCATTAGAAGCAGTTTAGTGTCATATCCTAGACACTCCTTTTTAGAGGGTCTTTGCTCTCTGTAGTGATTAACTAAAAAACTCAAATCTTTCATAATTTGTTAGTAGATCAATAGTAAAACTACTGAATTTGATTTGAAAAAAAAATGTAATTTAATTAAGAATTCTAAAGAAAGATACCAATGCAATAATATCAGTAAAAGTTAAAACAATTATAGTTATTACAGCATTTGTTAGGTTTGATGGGTTAAAAATAAAAATATAGGATTTTCAGTAGAGGAAAAACTTTTAGATTTTGGTTTATTCAAGTCAATATTGTTTTATTTTATTTTTTTAATATATCATACAGCCCAAAACTTGTAAGTATGAACAGTTATAACGAGCAGATCCAAAACAATTTAATAGCTTTTATGATAAACAGATTATACATAGTTGAGATTATTATTAGATCCTTGCATATGAACCATACAAAACCTGAAAACAATTAAATATTACATATATTCAAAGGAAAGAAAAAAGTTTTACAGATGCAAGCAAAAAATAAATAAATAAAATAAAAAAGGTTTATTGTTGAATTATTGTTTGTAGAGGAAATGTTATAAGAAATTAAAAAGATTATTTTGCACTTTCATTTTAAGCTAAAGGGTTACCCATTATACAATTTATCAGGTGTATGCAAAAGGACTTGCTACTCTTTTAGCAAAACTGAATACCAAGTTGAAAACCAGATTTTGTAAGAAACTTTTGCACACACCAAATAAAAGAATGTTAAATTGTGGCATGGTTAATGAATTTTAATTTTTTTTCAATTTTATAATATGACATTAGCAAAAATTTTTTAAAGAGAGAGAACAAAACACGGACACAAAGTGACGAGGACAAAAGGCAGAACTAATACAAAACAAATGTAGCAGCAAAAGACAGCAGGCTTGAATCAGGAAAGATGCCACTTGCTAACTTACTGGCTCCATATCCGAACGCCTTCTGTAAGTATATTTGCATGGCCAGTTAAGGCCACCTACTTCATCAGTCGTCCTATAGATGTCTCTGGCAGCACTGCGAGTCAGCATCCCCACTTTGTTGCGACGCCTACTATCGAAGAGCTCAATATCAAGTCCTAGTTTGCCAGAGCTACAGAGGAACAAAGAATGGACATGCAAGTGAATGAAAGAATGGCATTGGCTGAATTAAAAGTATTACTTCTTTCAAGGATTTCTTCTTTTTTTCCCTATCATTTTACTCTAAGATTATAAGACTTTAAAATTAAAAATTACAGAAATATAATTCATTTTATAAGAAGATCTTATTTCTTATTCATTGTGGATGAAAATAAAAACCCTTCAATGCTCAAATTATCCAAAATTTATTTTCATAAAAATGAATTTCACCATAGATCAATTAAACATTCAATATCAAACAATGATACAGCTTTATGAAGAAAAGTTATTTTATACATTTATTGAAATAGTATGTTTCTTATTGAAATACATAATACACATACTCAATTAAAATTAGAGAAATAAAAAAGAAAAAACAAAGAAAGAAAAAAGCCAAATTAACTTTTTAATGAATAAAATTGAGTATAAATTCATATAAGACGGTGTACAAATCACATATACTATTTCACTTATCAATATCTATTAGAAAGATTTATTTGTTGTTTTTTTAGGTATTTTTTTATTGTGAATTGTTATAACCAATATGGAAATTATTTTTTAAATAACCAAGAATCCATGATGAATATTAATTAGAAAATAATATCAAATTGATTGTCAGTGGTAAAATATCAATCAAGATAAGCAAACTACAAGCATTTTAAAGTAATATTTATAGAGCTATTTATGGATACTTTCAGTAGCAGCCGAAGCCATTCGAAGTAAAACAATTTTTTTATTACTTCAAGCAGCTCTGGACTTGAAACAAGTTTAACAATAGGAAAAATTATAACAAAAAATAAATAAATAAAACAGATAAGAGCAAAAATGATTAGAGAACCAAACAAAATTCAATAGTTTTTTTTTTAAATTAAAGATTAATCAGTATCTAGGAGGTTTCTTTTTTAAAATTGTTTTATCATCTTATTGAATTTGTTATCCTCATGTTTTAATTAATCCCAATTTAACCTTTTACTGGCAGAAAAACATGTTTGTTGCTTTTTTTTAGCTGAGTGTAAGGCGTTTTCTTATTGACTGCTAGTTGTCCAATTTTATGTTGATATATAGAAAATAATTTGTCCATTCTACAAGGATTCAAAGAATTATCAGCCAGCAAAAGGGTTAATAAAAAGAGGAAATACAAATTACATTTCTAGTAAATGAAACATCATTTCTATCTAACAAAAATGGTATAAATTACAGATAGAAATGATTAACAAGATGGAACAAACAATACAAAGAAACCTCCTTAATAAAAAAAAAAGTATTCATTCATTTTATGAATGAAGGATTTAAAAGTACTCAAGAATTTGGTAAACTTGTCTATATGCAGATTATTCTTGTTAGATTTATTTTATAACACTCCCATTAGCAAATCTCTGATATAAAAAAATGTGAAATTTATTGGAACTGTATAAAATCATCTTTATCAGAAATGTAATTGAAATGTGACAAAGAAGTGCACATTTAATCATATAAATTTTCTATAATAAATTTATCAGATAATCAAAAAAGAAATTACTGAATCATGATTGCAATTTTCATTACAAAAGATAAAAAATATAATTTCTTTTAATTACTGTTTACTTAAACTATGAAGAAAGCTACTATTACTCATTGATTTATAAAATTGTTACTAATATTTGTAAATATAAAAAGAATTTGTTCAAAATATTGGTTTCAAATATATTAAAATATTAATGTCTTCTTCAGAAAAAGTAGTCATTTCATTTGATGCTATTAAAATACAATATTTATGAAACATTTTAAGTAAAGCTTATAATTCATTATTGTCTCTATTTATAATTAAAAGTAGCTTTAACTAATTATGTATACTGAAATTGATATTTTTTTTTTGTTATGAGTATTTCATATAAAAATATTAATTCCTCCAGTCAGAAAATAATGAAATAAAATTTCTATTAAAAAACCCAATAAATATATATTTTTGCCAAATTATTGATATGATAAGAACCATTTAAAAAAATGAAACAAGTAAATCCAAATAAAAATCCCCTTTCACAAGATATGTGCTTGATTGAAAATATTTAGAATTAAAAGAAACAAATAAATGAATAAATAAATAAATAAATAAATAACTTATCAGTTAAAAAGCAAATTAATAAGATTACATACTAAAATTCTATGTAAAAAAAACCCACTTAAATTTGAATAAATTCAAGATCTTCAGAATTCTACCAAATTTGTAAACTACATAACAGAATGATATTAACATTAATTAATATTTTGTGCTGTTAAATCTGACAATTTTCTTAATCTGTGAATGACAAATTTAATGTTTCATAACATACTCTTTCTTAAAGAGATGATGATGATGTATTTAAGTATAGATGTTTTAACAAAAAGGATTGTGAGTTATTATATACAAAAGATGCTAACTAAAGCATCCTGAATGCCTGGTTAATACTATTAAGGTTGTTGAAAAAAATAACAATTCCTAAGATATTAAACTAAAGAAAAAAAAATCTTTTAAAATTTCAACAGCAATCATTTTGCATTGAAAGAAGTTATGAATGTAAGAAATGGGTTAATTTTTCACACATCATATGAGTTGAAGTGTATTTCCAGACATTTTAATATGACAAAATAAATAAATATTATACAATATATTGATTCAATTTACTTATAAGATTTAATGATGATAATCATCAAAATCTCATTTCAAAGTTTATTAATTCAATTAAGTTAATAAAAGATACACTAAAACAGATGAAAAAAGTATAAAATGATATTATCCATCATTGCTTCTTCATATCCACAAGTATTTCAACAGTTTAATATAAACAAAATCTAAGTGTGAGATTTACCATAAATACTTGTGTATAAGTTGATCTTATGTCCAAATCAATTCTTGATATATGATTATGAACTCATTCATTTATAGAATAATTTTTTGAAGACAAAGATTGCACAAAGACCTTATTATGTTTGAAGTTCAACCATATAAATTATTATCAAGGTCAACAATAATTTTCTTACCTCAAAATAAGGTCTTGAAAATTCAACCTATACACAAGTATACATATTTTCTGTGTGTGTGTGTGTGTGTGTGTGTGTGTGTGTGTGTGTGTGTGTGTGTGTGTGTGTGTGTGTGTGTGTGTGTGCACGCGCGCATGTGTGTGTGTGTGTTTGGGAAAGAAAGTACATATATGAAGGTGCATCATAATGTCTGTAACCTTACATTAATTATTAGCTGAATTTTTATATGAAAATCCCAATACATAATGTTTACTCTATGTAATTCACTTCTGAATTAAGTGCATTGACATAGAATGAGATTATTTTGAAAATATAATATAAAAGCTTTTTTATTATTAGGCTATGGACTATTGATGCATATAAGAACACATTCATATATAAATACACACAATGCTATATAATAAATCACGCACAATACCATAGAATATCATTTTTCTATATAGATAGTACATTAAATATAATTAAATATAATGTACTCGCTTAGTTAGATAGATAGACAGATATTACACTTAAATTTTGCCACACCAAATTCTTGAATTGCAAGAGAAAAACAAACTGCAGACAATTCTACCCTTTTGTTGTAATATATTCAAGTGTGTATATATATATATATATTATTCAGTCCAGATAAACTGGAGTCGGGAATAATTCCGTCAGGACAAATTCATTCCACTATGAACATTTCAAATTTTCCTGGTAAAGAGCTCAATGTAACTAACATCACAGAGCAATAATTTCTTTAAGAAAAACAAAAATCGGTCACATTAGGATTATAAATTTATTTCCATCCTGTGTTATTAATATCTATCAATACCCATAACAGGATGGAAATGAATTTATAATCCTAATGTGACAAATTTTTGTTTTTCTTAAAAAATATATATATATATATATATATATATAAACTATTTACTAAAATGTTAATTTAAGTTGGCTCATAGACTCTCAGTATTATAGAAAAAGAAATAATGCAAAGAATTAGAAATAAGCATTAAGATGTGTAAGCCTTAAATATAAATCTTTTATTTTAAGCTGATCTCTCTTCTCATTAGACTTTATATTCACTCAATTCAGGAAATTTTTTCTCAAATCTTTATTCAGTTGATGAGTATAATTCCTATTTTTTTATATTACAACAACAGATGTTTTTCTTCACTCATTTTAATATTTCTTCTTTTTCATTGTTTAACTTTTTGATCTAATTTTTAGTTAGATTGTTTCCTTTCTAAAATGTCATGGATCAAATAAATATTTTCTGACTTTTTTATTCTTATATTTAGTGCAACTTAGAAGATTGATGTGCATTCATTTGTGTCTTGCAATATCATTTACGTGTAATTCCTGCAACATCAATAAACTTTCTTTTCTGCATAATCATTTGAATTATTTTGGGAAAAAAACAATTGAGAAAGTTTTAAGTTTTATTGATTTTTACTACTTAACCAACTTACATAAATTCACAAGATTTATTAACATTGCAGTTTTTGTTTTGTTTATTCTACAATGTTGAAATTTGGGTATTTGTCTTTGTTGAATATCAAAGTTAATTTAAATCTAAGAGAAATTCATCCCATTATAAAATCTGAGGTTTCTATTATTGCATATTTATAAGATTTAAAAAACATCCCTACAAATATTCTTATCCAAATTTCTTTTATTGTAAACACACAAAGAAAAGTCTGTAAATTTTATGCTTCAAGATTTAAAAACAAGTAGCCCTTTACTGGTTTATTGGTGAAGAGGCTTACTTGTAATTAAATATATATAAAGAAACTTAAAATACAGTATTTTCATATAAATCAATTGTTTTTTTTTTATTATTAAACCTTTGTCATCTCCAACTGGTATAGTTTTAGTACATATTTTTTACTAATAAGGATATCAAACATTAAAACAGTTTAAGGTTGGTTAAAAACAAGAGGAGAAAAAAGTATAAAATAAAAATGGAAAGAAGAGAGGGTGAGATGATGGAGAGATGGGTACAAGAGGGTAAAAGAGAGGAAGGAGATTGTCAAAAGAGAGAGTGAAAGGATAGAGAGATGGATTCAGGAGAGTAGAAGGAAATAGTCAAAAAAGAGAGTGAGAAGATAGAAAGATGGCTATGGGAGAGTAGAAAGAAATTGTTAGAAAAGAGAGTGAGAGGATAACGAGGGGCACAGGAAAGAGATTTTAAAAAGATGTGAATAAAAAGAGTAAATACTGATCAAAATATAGAAATAACCAAAATAAATTTTGTGTATTAGATTTTTTAAATTGTTGGATAGTTGGTTATGTGTAAGTGTGTATGAGAGAGAGAGAAAGAGAGAGAGAGAGAGAGAGCATGGTACATGACAGATATATACCCCATTGGATCTTACTCTACCCCAAATAAACTTTGTAAGACTATACTTCCATTACTTTCTATAAACATAAAGAATAAGCAGAATTACTGACCTTTTTCGCCAATAGTGCAGGAAACGTGGGTTCAACCCCAAGTCGCATCATACCCAAGACTTTAAAAATGGTACTTGATACTTCCTTGCTTAACACTCAGCAATATAAGGTACGTATCAAGGGTAAAGTGGAGAAATCCAGGGAAAGGAGTAGCGCCCTCCCCTACACCGCAGTGTAGTAGCTATTAAAAAGGGAGCCTTCTGGTCACCCTTGACTACGGTCGACAACTTTACTTACTTACGGACATTTTTGAGGAATTATCTTTTTTTATGTGCAAGATGATTTTTACAACCACTAGGAAGTGATGCATCTGTGAACTTAAGGAGAGGCATGAAGATAAGTCTCTTTCTCTCTCTCTCTCTCTCTCTCTCTCTCTCTCTCTCTCTCTTTCTCACACACACACACACACACACACACACACACACACACAACATAGTAGCTAGAGATGTTTTTGTCCCTTTAGGATGTCTGTTTTCAAGGAACTAATCAGTGCAATTACAATGCCACTTTACACCATATGACAAAAACCTGACACAATAAAGTATAACCAAAGGAACCTTTAATGAGTAAGTAACCATTTTTTTAATCTTATTATAAACATATTTTTTCATACACCATTTTTCCTATTTTTTAATTCTTCTTTCCTTCTGGCTTTACACTTTGGTAAAAGTTAAGCACCAAGAATTATCTTGAATTTCTTCCTGATTAGAAATAAGAACCTCATACTTTATTCACAAAAAAATTCCACTACAAATAGATAACCTCAACATTCCTAGATTCATTACAAACAAAACAAAACATTAACATTGATAAAATTCCCTACATTTCTATAAAAACAAACAAAATACAGAAATGTCTTGACGGAACCTCTCTGAAACTAGTAGACAAATTCACCTACCTAAGAAGCAGCGTCTCATCAACCAAAAAAGACATCGACACACGGCTAATGAAGGCATGGACAGCTATCGATAGGCTCTCAATCATATGGAAATCAGACCTGACCGATAAAATAAAATGCAGTTTCTTCCAGGCAGTGGTCATATCAATACTGCTACATGGATGCACTACTTGGATGCTAACTAAACGGCTGAAGAAGAAGCTAGACGGCAATTACACAAGAATGCTGCGAGCAATATTGAACAAGTCCTGGTGGTAACACCCCACAAGGCACCAACTATACGGCCACCTGCCTCCATTCACGAAAACTAACCAAGTTAGACGAACCAGACACGCAGGACACTGCTGGAGAAGCAAGGATGAGCTCATAAGTGATGTACTTCATACCCGCATATGGCCGAGCAAAAGCAGGACAACCAGCTCAAACATACATTCAGCAGCTATGTAAGGATACAGGATGTAGCCCTGAAGACTTGCCAGAAGTGATGAATAATAGGGAGAAGTGGCAAGAGAGGGTCAGGGATATCCATGCTGGTGGCATGACATGATGATGATGTATGTAAAATGCTTATGTCTCAGATGCCAGCTAATGATTTTTTTTTCAAATTCTCTTCCATTAATAACAAACAACTATCCAATGGTGCCATTTTTTAAGTTTTTTTATTCATTTATTTCTTTTTTAAAGGAATGACTAATATTAACACTATCCACAATATTAACTTGGTTCATTTTCCACCTGTTTATGAACAACATTAGTCACTGAATAAATGTGAGTACAGAAGACCAGCAATAAACTTTTATGTTTATCTCTTTTCCTGAGCCACATCTGACAAAAAATTTAATGATTTGAATGCACTTTTGCCCATAAAATAAAAAAGCTTGCAAATAAAAAAAAATTATAAGAGTTTCACAATTACAATACACTATTGGTGTCAGGGGGTATATCACATAAGTGTGCTTATTTTTTATAAATTGATATTTCTAAAAATGATTGTTTTACTAAAGTTTTAAAAGTATTAAAATATTTTTCTTTAATTTTAGAGCTGAGGTATATCAAACAAAAGACACTTTTGGGTGATATATTGAACAAGATCCAAAATGTTTAAGTAATGTAGCATCTCATCCTCACACATTATGTATATTTGGCTGATTCAAGTTATTCTATGCACTAAAAAGGTTAAAGATTTTCTTTCTCTTTTGTTAGAATAATTATTAGCTCTTCATTTGTTCATAATTGTTTTTTTTTTTCAGTCCTTGTCAGTTTGTAATTTTATCCTACAGCATTGAACAAAGTACGAGATTAAAATGTCAGTAAGGAAAGATAAAATAATAAAAGAGAATGTAAAAGAATTCAAGATAGAAATCAAAGAAAAAAAAGTACATTTTAGTATAAAAGAACACAGAGAGAAAAGGACAAAGGTTTGAAAAGAAATTTTAGTAGAATAATACATAACATAAAAAAACAAAATAAATAACTTAAGATACTTATGGTACAAAACCAATAATAAATTTATAAAAATGCATTTTCTTCATAAAATTTTAACTGAATTCAATATTTTTCATGCAGATCAACTGATAACAAGGGTTAGTAAAGCAAAGCAAAAAAAAAAAAAAGCATTAAAAGTTAAAAAATAATCATATTTCTAGTTGAGACCTCGACAATCACAGTGTGTAAAACAAATACTAAACAAAAATTAAAACTTTATTTACTTTAAGTAGGATCCATCTTGGCAAAAAATTCACACAATTATAAAATTGAAGGATTGTCAATAATCATATTTGATTACAAACTAAAGCATTAAAAACATCATTAACCCTTTCCATAACAAAAAAAAATATCCCAGGTGCAAATCACTCCTTTGATAATGGAAGCACCAAAAGAGATCATCATGTACTTAGAATTGAGTGTTTGTGAAAAAAACAATAATTTGATTCTTATATGAATTTCTTAGATGAAGGATTGTCAATTATAATTAATTTTTGATTTGTTTTTCTTTTGTCTTCATTTAATTTGGTTTTTGTTAACAAATCCCAAATCACCATTTTATGATCTTTATTATAAGCATCAGAAATAAAGATGGGTTCCCAAAGATGTAAATCCAAGTTTTACCAGAGTCAAAGTCATATTTCTGATCAACACTGATTACTAAAAACTGTGGAATAATGATCTAAAAGTTGCAATAGAAACAACAAAAACTGAAATTAAAATGAAAGAAATACTAGTCAAAAATTCATTTGTTTATTTGCAAACAGTTTGAAGATCACTTTCTGAATAAAACTATTTCCAAACATTTCAATAACAGAAAGAAAGAGAACAATATGCATATTTCTTTGATATATTGCTGCATAAAAATCAGTGTTGAAAATCAAAATATTTTAAAGGTCAGGTAATATTTAAGAAACCTATTTCCTTCTCATTAACAAACCATTCAAAGAACAGGTATTATTTAGAATGTATGAAGTAATCATAGAAAATGATATTTCATATCTTACATAGCCCATAACTATTTACCTTGTCAGACATGGACTTTAGAAATGATGACAATAGTAGCAATAATATTTACTTTACTTTTTAATCCCTTATGGAATAGATAGATAAGTATATTCTTAATTATATTCCAAAGAGATAATAGCTGCAAAAAGTAGTACTTATTAAAGAAGTAAATATAAATACGACAGAACTTGATAAATAGCAATATACCCTAATAATATATCCAAATGATACACCCCAAATGATATACCCGATTCCTTGCAAGGAATCCATAAATTAGATGGGTTCCCTCGTGTGTCCATGCTGCTGCTGCTGCTATTCTAGAGCCGCAGTGAGACGTCTGCACATGGCGGCGTTGTCCAGCTAAAGAGAATGTTATTGAAGAATGGCCAGTGTGACGTCTGCACTGGATGGCGTTCTCCAGCCAAAGAGAATGTTATTGAAGAACGGCCAGTGTGACGTCTGCACTGGACGGCGTTCTCCAGCCAAAGAGAGTGGGTTTGGCAGCTTACCCAATTTCCTGTTGCCCGTAAAGAAAGGCCCGGGCTGAATAGAATAGTTCATCCTGATTAAGTGTCGAATTAAATTTGCGCGCCAAACCAAAATACGAAATTTCCCTTCACTACATACACAAAGAACATTTTTGTGCCAAATTTTCACTAAAAAAAAAAGCGGATTATAAGTAACATGTAGTTTAAAAATGCAGAGGCAAAATTTATCCAAAATTTTGCTTTATATCTTTGTTCAGTGTTCAATGTCAGGTTGTCTGTGTGTGTATGAATAAAAAAAACCCAACCAACTGGCTATTTTCAATCCTAGTTGTTAAAAGCTTTTTGCAAAGATATGAACTTGAAAAGCTGACACACAGACATGAGTTCCAGAGGAGAATGAAGTTGAAATCAAAATTAGCAAAAAATGAATCAAATCAACAAACCAGGTAAAAAACAGAAAAATCTGTTAATAATTGCAGTTACTTAAAACTCTAGATGCTGCTACATGTAACCAATCAATCAACCAAAATGTCAACTATATTTTACAACCAACATTTAACGAACATGAAAATCCAATTAAAAAATATGTGCTAATAGCATTTTAATAAATGTTAGAATGAATTAGTAATCATTATTAAAATGTGAAGCATACAAGTTTATATCCTTATTCAGCAATGAATTAAGAAGCAGAATAATCTCAAAATTACAATCAACAGCAACAAAAAAAAAATAAATAGATAATAATATTTCATAGAAAAATTGAGAAAATCTAATAAACTTGACTGACAAAAATGTTTTTATCATGGGTTTTTATAAATAGGATATTTTAGTGTCGATAACTTTGAGATGAGTCATTAACATTCTAAGATTTGTTCAAACAACTGAATTCCTATGTGTAGGGGAGGCTATTACTATGACATTTTAGTAGATCAATTCTACAGAGTTCTATAATTTTTCTAAGGTCTTTAACAATGAAAGCTTTATTTAGATGAATTCCTTCTTTTTTTCAGTAAATGTTATTACCACAATGTTTTGGCTAATCTATTCTACAAATTTCTTCAGGTCCAACAATAAAACAAGAGAAAAATGGAGTGGCCAAACTGTTGTGGTTAACTATATAAATAATACAAAAAAGAAGTTCAATTATCCAAAAATAGTTTGGACATATTTCATAGACTATAAATGATTTCAAATAATAGTTTCAACTATTTTAGTAAATAAAAAATAAAAAAGCTTATTAAATATAACGTTTTTTAAAAGTTATTGCCATTTTTTATTAGGGTCGCTATACCATCAAAAACTTTCAATCTTTTAAATCCCTTTCTGATCTCCATCTCTTTTGACTGAGTGCTCTGTTGTTATGCTTATCAATGTAGAAAATGGGTAGACTAAGTTCATATCCTAACAAAGAGTGTGCATGTTCAGTTCATACGAATGCACTTGTAATTAAAATATAAATTAACTTCTCCTTGCACTATGTCTCATCATCAGATATCTTGACAAAATCCCCTGTCACTGGTATATGCCACAATGATTTGATAGAACCACTCTTACATGACTACTTTAACTGCCCAGTCCCTAAACAATACAACATGGGTGGCATATATAATTTTCATTATCCCAATAACCAAGCTTGGGAAATTGACCATTTCAACAAAACAGCTTAAGTTGTAGTTAAAATCATAATTATAATCATTAATCAAGGAAGTATATTTAATGAAAATATATAAGCATAATTTTTGAATAATGGAATATTTTATGCTTTTTTTTACCTCTAAGATTAGATATACAGGTGCTTCTATATATCAATATATTTTGATTGTTATAGTATCAGAGAAATATATTTTGTGAAGGGTTCCATGGATTTGTATTTTCAAGTTATAATAGAGATGAGAATTATCTGTAAGGGAGTCCCCACCTCCCATGGTGTAGTGGCTAATGTGCTTGACTGTGACATTGTAGTAAGCAAGTTCAAACTCCAGTCATGCTATTATATTCACTTTCAGACTAATACTCTTGGGAAAGGTATGGGGCCTTCTTATTTCTCCAGCTATGAATTAAACAGTACCACTACTGTTCTTCTACAAGGATGGATTTGGCATTAAAGTTGATATGCCAATAAAAACAAAGAAAAAAGAAAGAATTTTCTGTAATTTACTGCAAACAAATATCTCACAAATACATAGGATATTTTCTGATTTTTCATTAACTTCCAATTTATCTTCATATTAATACAAACAATGAATTTATATAAAAATATATTGTTGAAAAAATATTGATCTTACTGTTTTGTCAGCAAAATATATATCAAATTGTGGATGAAAAGCATTTTCAACTCTTTTATTAATCCTAAAGATAAATTGGGTCTTTGGATAACAAAATGACTGATGAAGTCATGAAATGTAAATCACCTCAAAACATTAAACAGCTTTAGATAATTAATTTTTCGTTCCACATTATGTCTTGAAGTATTAATAACAAACATACAAGTCTTAAATATGATTTACAGAGATATCTATATTTTCATATGAGCATGATGAAAGTCTTAAGATTACTTTTCTCTAGCATGATTATTCTTATATTTTATTAGTTTATTGCTTATTCTAATTTAAATTTAGTGAGAGAAAAAAAATCAACTGCTGAACTATTTAACAGATTGATTATAAATGATTTTCTTTGAAATAATTTTCTATTAAGTGAATATATTTGCTTAATGATAATAAAATAAATTTTAAGTCTTTGGTCTTTATTGGGTGGAAGAGGTTTATCAATGAAAAAGTTTTAACTTAACATTTAGACAAATGTATAACCCAAATAAGGATTAACTTTAGCCTAATTAATTGATATATCCTTCATTAACCTAAATAAAAGTTAACTTTATCAGAACATTTCATATTTTTCACTCTTCAATTTAAGAAATTTTGTAATGCTTGAAATTTTGTGAAATTAGAAAACAACCAAGAGAAATATGGAGATACAAAATAATACTTAATAGGATGGAAGATTGAAGGAGTAAGTGCACCTTGGATATAGAAAATGGAAAAGGTTAATAAAGTATTTTAGCTCCCAGGGGAAAACAAGTTGAGGTCTCGACTGTCAAAATCGTAAATTTCTTGGCTACCTGAAAATTTATCTGTAATCTTCAGAATAGGATATGTCCAGTATTTTTGGGTGCCTCTTTTTGTGAATGTGCATGTGTATATGACACAAGGTATGAATCGCTGTGGTCCACTTTTAGATGATGACAATAAATATCCAATTTCAAAACTTGTTCAGGAACACAAAGTGCCTTTTAATGAAGATTCAGTGTTGAGTATAATTTGGTTCTCAAATACTCTCTGATAGGTCTGCGAGGAGTTGGAATGAATCGATATGGATGGTTTCTGACAGTCTTAAATAAAATATTATACCATGTTTGAAAGAATGATTTTTTTGATGGTGACAAAGTCTTGGAACAACTGGAAGCATTTGATGAATCAACCAATGTTTTTTCTATTTCTTCTGATTTGTTAATCATATCTGGTTCCAAGGAGTTAGATGAACATTTTCCACAAATGGAATGAGAAACATGAACAGGAGGAGAAGGAGGAAGAGAAGGAGGAGGAGGAGGAGGTAGAAGTGGTTCTAGTTTAGCTTCCAATTGAGTTAAAGTCTTGTGTATATGTTCAGCAGTATCTTCCAAACGTTCAAGTTGTTTGCAAAATTCTTTTTCAGACATCAAATTTTCACGGTAGGGCCTAAAACAGGTGAGATATTGAAATTCTAAATTGTTTGGTTTTGATTTCAATGATGAGGCCAACATCAAAAAATCTTATAACTAAAGTTATTTTTTTTTGTTTAATTGTATATTTTGGATATGCTTTTGCAAAACATTGGACAACATTAACTCTATTTGAAGACAAAGAAAACAAAAAAATCATTGATTATAATTTTTATGATAAAAAAGTAAATCGATATGGTCACTTGACATATTACATCCTCTACTACTAAAAATAATCAATAATCAATGATAACATTTGTTATAGTTTAGATTGCTCCTCCAATCTATTAGTCATCTATTTTAATTTAACTTACAAATCCAAACGATTTTCAATACATTTTATTTTATAAATCCAATATTTATTATTACTAGATATTTGAATATGTTGAGATGATATATTATCAAACATCAAAAAATGTTATGAAATAAAATTTAAGGTCATTGATTAAACTGTTAAGGAAAAAATATTGTAATGTCTTTGTGGTAATCAAAAACATTGTAATTATATAGGTTGTATTTTAAACTTATGATTAAAAACTAATATATAGAAAACATTTATCTATTTACAGTTTGTTTTTGTACAATAACATTCTAAAACAGGACTGATAGACATTAACTTTTACAAAGTTTTTAAAAATTACAGACTTCAAAATATTCTATAAAACATTTTTAAGTGTTTTCAATGAATTGATATGAATTGTAACCAGTGATATAAATATTAAGACAGAAGTAAAATTCAACTTAGGTGCTAAACTAAAAACAGGAGTTGATAGGATTTTTTAAAAATGAATATTATCTTTTACCTGATTTAAAGTGATTTAGGCCAGTGGTTTTCAAAATGCAGTCTAAGGACCACAGAGGGTCCACAATATCAATAGCAAGGGTCTTCAAACACTGCAAAGGTGTCTTGAAAATTTATATTATCCGATTAGCAATAGAACTGCAAATTTGTATTTCTAGTTAGTAATACACACCTATGAAAATTAAGTTTAAACAGTAACCACTCCCACAATTTTGGTTTAATGTGGCTTTTAAGTATTCCTTGTTGTCTCAAAAGATGGTCAAAATGCTGCTACCTTTTATAACAACATATTTATGCAAAACAGCATTTTCAACACTAACCAATGTGATGATCAGATATAGACTCGTGCAAAATGAATTGCATGTCTCTTTATTAAAAATATCACCAAGAATTGACAATTTGTACCAAGTAAGGCAAATAAATCCTTCTCACTAAATGTCATTACTCAGTGCAAATATTGGACATGATTTTCATTAAATATCTTTTGATAAATTTCATTCTTGTCCCCAAGATAGACCCTGATATAGTAAGGGGCTCTAGCTCCAAAAACTTAGAAAACCACTAATTTAGGCAACAAAATATAATCACTTTTTCAATTGAATATAATAAAAACGCTACCATATAGTTTTATCAACTTTCCAAATAAAAAATATAGAGATTAAAAATTTGAAAAAGGACTTCAAGTAGTAAATTGCTTTGATACAAATTATTCAGAGACAAGAGATCAGTTATGTTATAAAAATAACAATATAAAGATTATATATAATTTCTTTAAATTTGTGTTCTTAGAAAATATAGACAACTTAGAAAACAATGTAAATTTCTGAGAAGTATACATACATACATACATACATACATATATGTATGTGTATGTGTGTGTGCACATGTATGTGCAAGTATATATATATATATATATATATATATATATATATATATATATATATATATATATAATTTTTTTTTTTTTTTTTTTTTTTTGAGGCATACATTTAGTAAAATCAAAGCATCAAATCTCATTGTCATTTTATAACTGTTAAACAGCCTGTTAGCAAAGATAAAAATACTTTAAAAATGTGTTGTATATGTGTGTATGTAAATTAAGATACATGCACAAACATATGTATATGCTGAACTGACAGGAGAAAATGCTGTGAAAAATGGTAAAAATATAACTTTTTTAAGCTTACATATCAACATTACAGAACAGGGAAATATAATAACAGAAAAACCCACAGAAAATTTGATTAAAAAATTAACAAACAAACAAAAAGAAGTAAAATATCAAACAAATGAAACAGACTTGCAACAATGCAAAAATAATCAATTTCAAATAATAATCAAAGGATATAAAATGCAATGAATGATTACTGACACAGAAAAATTTTTAATGATGTTTGAAGGGAACAAAATACATGACACAACAAATACAAAATGATTTTAGGGAATATTCAAAAGGGTAAAATAAAGTGCAGGGAAAATGTCACCAAATGAATAAATAACAATATTACATACAGATTGAATGATGAATATGCAATGAAAATGAAGCAATGAATCAACAAATGATATGAATAATAATAACAGACAATTAATAGTTATAAACAGATAAACTATATTATATTCATTTGAATATAATGTAAAGATTAAAAAACAACAATGAGACAGTCCAAAAACCTTATAGTGATAGACTCTCTATTCAAAGAGTGGGCTTCAACCATAACAAAATGCTAACAACAATTCTGACTTAGGCAACAAATTAGAACAACAATGTAGCTAGTGAGTATCAAAAGTACGACCATTTTAAAATACAAAGTGGTATACAAATTTACATTTACCAGAGATTAATTAACCTACAAATACTGTTACCTTCAACCAGAATAACATTTCTAATTCAGTGCAGTATGACAGGAGAACAATAAAAACAAGTCTTTTGCATAAATTGTCAGCCAATATCAAGAAGCTTTCAGTAATATTTACAGAATTTTATAGAAAATTTCTTGTACTTTTAAATTCCAGTGTTAAGTAAAAATAAACTTACTTTCTCTTGAGTTAGATTTAACCTTTCAGGTTGGTTTGGTTTCTTTCTTAATGGCATATCAACCTTCATGGGTTATTTAATACCAAAGTCATCCTTACAGAAGAACAGTAGTAACCCCTTCAGGGATTTAAAAAAATGTACATATATATATATATATATATATATATATATATGTGTGTGTGTGTGTGTGTGTGTGTGTGTGTGTGTGTGCACATACATACATATGGGTCATTCAATAAATAAAAAGAATTTTTTTGAAAAAAGCAAAATAAATTTTTTTTTCAGAATTTTTTTCCCATAAATATAAACTCTGCATTGTGTGGAATTGGTTTACAGCAAAAATTATTCTAATCTCACAAAAAATATTTGATTTGAGGCTATTCAAATTGACAACAAATCAGTGTGCTCTAGGCTTAAACGTAGGTCTGTCATCAAATTTTTGGTGGCTGAGAAGTGAAAGCTATATAAAATTTACAGAAGAATGTGTGATGTGTGGAGAGAAATTAAAAAGACAGTCCAGAGAATGGAAACACATTGACTAACAGATAAAAAAAGTTCCAAGCACAGCAGTCAGTAAAGAAGGTCATGCTGACAGTCTTCTGCAACATAAAGGACTCATCACCTTTGATTTCCTAGAAAAAGGTGCAACTATAAATAGTGCTTTCTATAGCCAACTTCTTAGGCAATGTTCACCTTATTTATTGAATGACCTTTATAAATATATATGTGTGTGTGTGTGTGTGTGTGTGTGTGTGTGTGTGTGTGTGTGTGTGTGTGTGTGTGTGTGCGCGTGTACACACAGACACACACATCTGATGAGGGGAGAAACTAAAGGTTATAAAATGACATTGACTCTATGTCTACACTATCCTCACATACATGTATATTGTGATGGATTGCTTATAGTCATAGCAACAGACTGCTTAGAAAGGGTCACTCAGTGTTCATCAGAAAATAGGTTAGGATGTCTGGATGATATTCTCCACATACAACTCCTGTTGACTGTATGTGATATCTATAGTTTAAAAAAATAGATTGGCTGATTGGCTGAAAGATAGAACTTCAAGGTCTGTTTTTTTCTCAGGCCAGAAATACTATTCTGATGAAAAGTCACTTCTTGAAGATCCTTTGGAGAGTATAGTTGGTGAAAATCCTCTGGGGAGGATAGTTGATGGAAATCCTTTGAAAGAGAAGCTACAGAGCGGCCAGCCAACTCATAGTTTTGCAAAGTGTCTATGCAAACTAAGATGAATGAGATCTTATAAAAAAGAAAGAACCATGGTGATTTATTGTGGAGCCACATATTATCCGAATGGTGATAATAAAAGAAAACAGCAAGAGACTTTTGTGAAATCTGAAAGAAATGAACATTGCCCTGACTTTCTGTAGACTAGAGAAAAGAAAAGACAGACTTTGGGCTGTGAACCCTATTGTGTCTCTGCATGAGACAATGAATTGAATTAATGAACGTCTGAACTGAGATAAGTTATAACAAGAGGGCAGATGATATTACCATTTTGGCATAAATGGTAATTGACATAGTATCGTTCTGTTGCCGCTTGTTATTTTTATAGAAAGGAAAAAAATAATGAACGCGTAGATACTGATGACTTTCAATTTAGTAGTTTAATGACTGCTTGAGAGAAAGTTTTCCTTGTGCCGTGATTTGAAGAGAATGAGAAAACACTTGTAAATAGTTATGCGGGAGTTTAGTGCTTAGCCAGAGGCATCAGGTCCATTTGGTTTAGGAGGGAGAAATAATTGACCAAGAAATGGTCTCCTAAGATATGCAGAGGATCAATTGTTAAAGTGTGCTCTCTTGAGATGGATAGTCCTTGACTGCTGTTGGATTCGTCCCAAGCTAGAGAGAGAAATATTATCTCTCGTATCGGCTTGTCTTACCTAGCTGCCTGCCAAGAGGAATGAGAAAAGAAAAGGGTGGGGAGCATGGTTAGCGCTGTCTTTTTATGGCACCCAGGGAGGTGTGCCTGGGCAGAATGGCAAGGGTCGTTCTCATTGGATGAAATGTATGATTTCAATATTCTAATGGTTAAACAATTCCCACACTAAATAATGGTTTGAAATTCTTTCTGCTACAAAGTAAAGACAATGAAAAATTACACTTCTTTTTTGGCTTCCACTGCTCTGATCTGTAATTGTTGCATGCACCAGTGATGCTGATATATGATCACACACGCACGCACGCACGCACGCACGCGCACACACACACACACACACACACACACACACACACACACACACACACACACACACCATTCCATATGTAAACATTTGATTGCTTTGTTTTATGTTATTTTATCCTCTTTTTTGTTATTCTATTGTTCATTCACTGTTAGCAAATAAATCCTGTTATATTCATCAACTATGTCATAGTCCTTTCATCACTTCAGGGATTTCTGTCTCATTTTTATTTTCAAATGTGTCACGAGCTGATCTCACAAGATATGAAAGAATATTTTATTTGAAAGATATATTCACATGTTCCAACATCATCATTATACAACATACCAAAATAACAGCTCTCAAAATTCATAAATGTAAATTTTCTCCAGAAATTCAAAACAATCATTTTTCAAATAATAATACATTACATAGATGTATCATTCGACTCAACAATTCAACCGCAAACATCATAAAAAAAACAAACCTAAACCACCATGAAATTAAAACTGTCACCAACTCTTCCAAGATAATTAGAAATGTAATTAATAATAAAAATAACAAAACCCACATTGAATCCAGAGCAGGATTGTGATAAAGAAAATATGTGGGTGAAACTTCTTGTAGTATTGATAGACAAATCTATGAGCACAAAGATTTTAAAGAACAAACATAAATTAATGATTTAGTCAAACATAATTTAGAAACTAATCAAAACTTTGATTTTGAAGATTCCAAATGTTAGTTTACATACATAATAAAAAAATGTCATATAATTATTGAATTTTGTATTATTTCAAATGACAGCACTATCAAATGCTTTTTTTTCAATTTGTCTCTTTATTTGGTCAGATTAATGCTAAAAAGTTACAAAATCCCTTATTTAAAATAATTTGACTTCATTGTTTATATATCGTCTAACTTGAATAGTTTTCGTGATAGGGGGCAGGTGGCCGTACAGTTGGTGTCTTGTGGGATGTTGCTGCCAGGACTTGTTCAGGATTGCACAGACGAACCAGACATGCAGGACATTGCTGGAGAAGCAGAGATGAACTCATAAGAGATGTACTCTTATGGATCCCCACACATGGCCGCGCAAAAGCAGGACGACCAGCACAAACGTACATTCAGCAGCTATGTGAGGATACAGGTTGTTGTCCTGAAGACCTACCTAGGGCGATGAACGATAGGGAGGAGTGGCGAGAGAGGGTCAGGGATATCCGTGCTGCCAGCACGATATGATGATGATGTTTATATATATTTAGAAAGATAGATAAACAGACAGTCAAATTAAAGAGATAAAAAGGTTAGGGAATGTTTATAATAGGTAAAAATGAACTGAATATTATAAAGATTAACATAGATAGATGGATAAATAGATAGACTGATGTGATATGGATGTTTTAAATTTTTTAAGTAAATTTTGGAATACTAATTATATCACATGAATTTGAAACAGAATGCTATCAATGGAAATAGAATGTTTTAAAACTAACTCGTCTTTTTTGTTTCCTTTAATAACTCACACACCCTGATGAAGGTCTAAAATCCAAATATTTTTACAAATAAAATCATTGTCTGAAGACCTGATGATTTTGCAACTACATACACACACACACACACACACACACATATATATATATATATATATATATATATATTGTTATGGTAATTTACCCACACATGCATGAACTCTCCCAACTATAAATAGCAGCAGGTACTGCTCATTAGGCAGAAGGCAATATTTCAGCAGACACCTCTGGCAGTCGGACTGAAACAGTCTCACTGGTAAGACTCTCATTTGAATGTGTTGTATAACTGTGTTGTTTAACTCAGTTCCTTTCTTGTGTCTTTATTTCTGGCCCCTAACAAAGCCACAACATATATATATATATATATATAAAATTTTTATAAACTATTTTATAATTCTGATGGTGTGAAAAAAACCCAGATAGTACAATTTGCAATTACAAAAATATTACACAAACTGGTATCCAGGAAAAAAAATTCCATAAAAAAAGATTAAAGCCTATGTACTTCTTGAAAATAATCAACCAATAATGCATATCTAGCCAAAAGAAAAAACACTGACAGAATTCCTTAAGCTAAACGCAGGGTGTGTCCACATGGTGTAATGGTTAAAGCGATGGACTGCGGAATCGTAGTAAGCGAGTTCATACTCCAGTCGCACTATTAAGTTCACTTTCTGACAAATACCCTTGGGAAAGGTACAAACCCTCTTATCCTCCCAGCTATGGGTTAAATAGTACCACTACTGGTCTTCTAGGAGAATGGCTTTGGCATTAAATAACCTACAAAGGTTGATATGCCATTAAACAAAGAAACCAAATGCTAAATGCAAAAGTGCTCAATACACTAAATAGAGTGAAGGCATTATATATATATATATATATATATATATATATATATATATATATATATATATATATATATATATATACACTCTTTTCATGAATTTAATACAGAAAAATCATACAGATCATAACAAGATGGATTATCTTGAAGTATTTCATCTAGACAAACCTGTGTGTTGTGATGCATTAAAAATGAACCACACTTGAACCAAACAAATTGAAAAACTTATTTTATTTATAATATATTTATAAATTGAATTGATTACAAAAAGTGCCATATGTCACTGGATGTAGCACTTCTTGAAATATAAAATGATGTAAATACTTTCTACTATGCACTCTGATCATGTTAGGTTTCTTTTCAGATTTTTTTAGCTCAGTTGGCTGGGGCTGTAGAATACAATGATTGCATCTCTGCAGAGGGGTAAAAACTAATATCTTACATATCTACCAATTTAAATGTGTGCAACCAAATGACTGATGTTAAATTGTTATTGTTACATAGCAATACTTGAAACCAATTAACTGTGTGCAAACGAATGATTAATAGTAAACAGAATTATTTATGTTAAACTGTAATACTTGAAACCATTTAACTATGTGCAAAATATATATGTTTACAAATCATATATATTTAATATGTATGCATAAAGAGAATTTGACATTAAATAACCTACTATGGTTGATATGCTGTAAAACCAAACTTTTCACAATGTCTTAAAACTTTTGAACCAATTATTTTCATACATTGGTTCATACCATATTGCATGAGCTAAATTTTCATCCTCTCCATCCCAACTAAAAAAAAAGAATTACATAAATAAATGAATAAATAATTAGAAAATAAACAAGAAAAGCAACTACTATAACAAAATGAGTTGGTAGATGCAATCAGAACCAAATATATGGAGCCATGCCATTGTGTAAAGATATGAAAGGGAGAAATAAAAGAAAATGATTCAAATAAACTGATAAAAGTAGAAATAATTAAAAAAAAAGAAAAGGATAGGATATTTTAAAAAATAATAACAACAACAAAGGCAATAAAATACCAATTAAACTTATTAATTCTTTTCTAATAATTTTCAAACTCTAATTGAAAAATATTTCCAAATGAATATTTACAATACAAACAAATCATTTTGACCTGTTTGTACAGTAAAACAAACAAAATTTTCAGAAAAGATCAAGTCTGATCCTTTGATCTATAGACAATTGAGACAGTTTCATCACTACTTGATCCTAAGTTCACATAATGTATCTCATGTTAAATTGTACAAACAGAACAAATGATCTAATAATATTTGCTGTTCATTCAATAATATTTTTATGTTCTTTCCTTTCTGAAGTTAAAGTGATATTTGTGTATATATAATAAAATTTGTTTATTAATGATTAATATTAACTAAATATTATGGTCAAAGAATCTTCCAAGCAAATTAGAATCATGAAAGCTTTTATAGAAGATATAATATAAGATATAAGACATTTTTCAAAATTAGTGGTAAATTTTAAAAGATTTTTATAAAGACAAGTTTTCAGATATTTAACAACATAAGTAGAAAAGCAAGTAAAAATAAACTTATTTCTAAAAAAATGCAAGCAGTTTGACAACTGAATAAACAAACAATCAAGATGAATATAAACCAGATTTGGTTTTGATGTAATAATGCATCTTCACATCAATCATTTTGTTCATTTTGTTTTTCTTATTATTATAGAATTAGTCAATGAATTAATCTAAACAGAAATGCAATTTTTATGCCACAAATTTAGAAAAAACACACTGAAAGCAAGAGGGACTTATATATATATATATATATATATATATATATATATATATATATATATATATATATATATATATATATATAATAATAAATTTCTCAAAACTATGAATTATAAAATCCTTACAATAAGCTATAAAAGAATTCTTCAAACTTTTTATTCATCCTCCTAATTCAACTAGATTAACATTCACCATTTTTTATAAACTTTTTTTTAAAAAAGTAATAAGTTTACATATAAACAAAATGAACTGCATCACTGTTTTTATTAAATGTGTTTTCAACTGCTGTTTTCATAACAATTGTTTTAAGTAATTTTAATACTAAATGCTTTTTATGCTACTTTGATCCACTAAAGATTCAAAGACAGTTGGTACAAGTAGCAACTAAAACATTGGGATAAAGGCCGGAAATATGAGGACAAAATTTTGAGTAGTTTAACAATTAAAACAAGGTATTTTTAAAATAAGCAATGCATAATCAAAAAATAATTTATGCAGAAAACTACTGAAATCAAAGACAATATATAATAAAAATGATCAACAATAAAAACAAAATAAAAATGAAAAAAAAAAAAAATTAACTATTGCCAAAGTAATATACTTTGTTTTAAATTATTTTAAGTGTTGTTAACAGTTTGAATCAATCAATAATCATCAGCGATTCTCAGCACATACAAAAAATAGTAAAAGAAAAGGTGAATGTAAAATAAGATACAAAATCCCAAGTTGTGTATCAGATATATCTACAACAAATGAAAATAATAAAAATAGCAACAGTTACAAA
The DNA here is from genome assembly GCA_963585895.1 of Sepioteuthis lessoniana. Classification (NCBI taxonomy): domain Eukaryota; kingdom Metazoa; phylum Mollusca; class Cephalopoda; order Myopsida; family Loliginidae; genus Sepioteuthis; species Sepioteuthis lessoniana. Next base: position 136,542,449 of record OY757907.1, on the reverse strand, counting down.
AATAATGAGCATCTTTTAACTAAAAAGATTATTGATGAAACAAAATGAATAAAGCAATTAAAGCAATAATTATATAAACAGCCAAACCTTAACAAAGCAGAACAAAGAGGAGTAGGCCAAAAACTCTCAGTGGAAATAAGAAAGCAACAAAATAGAAAAAAAAAAATTATGTGGATAATAATGATGAATGAATTAAACATACGTTAATATCTTTTCTTTCAAAAGAAAAGCAATTATGACCCCATAGTATCAGAGCTGTATGTGAAGACCTCTAAATGATAATAATAATTATATATTGTCATTAGAGTTTAACATTTAAAAAAAAAGAAAAAAGAAACATTTAGATTAAATAGAAATATTTTAGTAGTTTGTACAATTAATTTAAACAAACTTCTGTATTTCTTTATGATATGAAGGAAATATTTGATTTGTTTTAATTTTCAAACTCTTTGAATATATTTTTGTCAACATTTGGAATAAATAGGCAGAAACAACGTTAGCAAAAATTATGATAAAATGATAGTTCTAAAGGCAAAAGTTATATCCTAATATTTAAACAATTTTTAATGAGTACCTAATTAGGATTCTAGATGGATATACAGAAAAACAACTAGTTGTTTTTATTTTTTTAAACTTTTTCTTTTAAATGAAATATTTTTACACTTTTCTTTTTAATATAAGCATATTAGAAACATCTTGATCCTAAGTTTTAAAAAGATTTTTGTTACAAAAGTTTCTTAAGATGAAATGGTTTCTTTATGTTATCTTGAATAGATAAAATACTTGTACCAGAAGAAAATAAAGAATCAACATTTGAAGTAAAAAGCTTGACAGGATAAAAAAGCATTATTTCAGCAGAATATCTATGAGTTTTTTGTAAGATTTGTATTCAAAAATACTTCCTTTCTGAATGATATGCACTTGATTTTTTTTAATGAAACAGTTCACTAAAATGATGTAGTTTAATTGAATAAAAACCATAAGATAATATAGGCATCTGTAAGGCAACCACTTCTGAGACAACATAAATTTAGTGATACTAAGAAATATATGCATTGCATATTGAGTTAACATTTTGTACAAACTATTTTCAAATAAGAGAGCATAATGTCTTTTTCTAGTTTGGCAGATAAATTCTTAATATTTTTATCAATATTTTCATGCTTTTTAGTATGCATTGATCAACATTTATCACAATAAAGTTGAAAATACAGTTTTATATTGTTTAATTTATCCACTTTCTAACACAATAGACACATTCTACAATGCACAATGTTCTGTATTGAACATTGTAAGAATCACTTTTAAAATAATTGTGATTTTCACAATGTAATCATAACAAGTAAAAGTGACACACAGCTGCGATATCCAGGAGGAGATAACTACTTTATTTTACAAAATGAAAAAAAAATCAGATTGGCAGCATGCAATAGACAACATACAAAAAATGATGATCAACAGACTGAAGGGAAACAATGATATGGAAAAAAGAATAAATGGAAAACAATTGAGATATTAAGTTAAACAACTCACCACACAAGTAAATGTAATCTCCTGGTGGCAACAAATGGATAGTGGAATAGTCAATATTGGATTGTTTTTTTTTTAAGTTAAACATATCTAGCTAACATGAGGGAGGACAATGACAAAACAGTAGAGCACTGATTTTTGTCATCTGTAACAAAGGTAGACAATAAATTATGTTATTCATACCATTTTATTTGGTAGAATTACTAATGACTAATAAAATAAAGGCTACTATCTACTTGATTTAAAAGAAATTCTAAGAAAAAAGGCAGTTCTATAACTTCTGTGCTAACATAAAAATCAAGACAAAATTTAAAACAATGGTAGACAAAAAACAAATAAGGCCTACAAAGTCAGAATTATTGTAAGTAATGCAGATAAAGGTAACAATCAAGCCATGATTTTATAATAAAAAGAAAATCTTATTTTCATAGAATAAATACTTTATCTTATGTTTATATAAAAATAACTGTAAATATTCAGCAATATCTGCTTAGATAATTTCAATAACAAAACAAATCTGACAGATTTAAAACAATTCCTCTTTAACTTTAAAATATGTTATTATTCCTATTCAATAAGTCATTCAAATGAATGGTTTGTTTTGAAGGGTATACTCTCTAAGTAGATATATCTGCAATTCTTTTTCCTCTAGTTTCATTTGCTCTAATGGTCAACCCAGAAATTTCTTGTGACTAGAAATATTTTTAAACATATCAACAGAAAACTTTTAAATGAAGCAATAACTGAGTTCATATTAGATATTTACAAAAATATATAAATTAAACAATTGTAGAACTTGAACCAAAATATCTATATTTACTTATATTTTTTTTACAATGATTCCAGCAACATGGCTACCAATTTAGAAAGAAAAATGCAAGTGTGATTAATCATCACATTTTACACACAAACATACAATGCCAAAACTATTTTTTAGTTTTAGAGTATGAAGTTGTAAATTTGACAGCTTTTTTTTTTTTTCATAAAACAGCATATTTTTTTTAAAGGGACTTCAGTAGAAAAAAAAAAATGAAATTTTAAAATTAAGTTTATATACAAGCAAAAATTAAATTACATTCTCAAAACAAAATTACAAAGCCAACGAAAAAAAAAAAAAGAAAGCATTGCTAATCGTACAAACAATAGTTAATAAAAAATAAAAATAAATTAACCTAAGTAATCAAAGTTCCATTTCCTTTTTTAAAATCTGTCATTAATCAAGTCAGTAAGAATAATTTTAAGTTTTCTTTATCTTGATTTTTGGATTACAAACTTTCCAAATATCACATTTTTTTTTTTAAAACTGGCCTGATTGAATACCATATAAATGCATTGTTATAATTTGTTGTGACTAACATAATAAACTGTGCTATGCATCATCTACAAATCTACAACACCAACCATAATTGCTAAAATGTTATTTATATAAAGCAAAAACATCAACAGTTGACATCAAAACAATCCAGTTAGTGTCTTCCATAATTCCAAGGCAATGAAGCCATCACTGATTGCAGAAAGGATTCAACCATGTAACAAAATTACTTTTATTGATGAACAGTTATAAAAAAAAATTTTAAGTTAATAATTTGAATTAAACTAAATTGAATTATTTACTTAAATATCAGTTTATATCAAAACTTTTGAACCTCAACAAAAGATTAATTGCGGAATATTTAAAAACGTTTAAGTATTTCATCTTGATATTTACTAATTTTGTCTTATTACAGCACATAAGAATAAGAATAAAAAAAATTATGTTACATCAATCTTCCAAGTGCCTATAAAATCAGAATTCAAAATCCTACTAGAACTTGAACACTGACCTTTGACACTGATGGAAAATATTTAACTATTTCAGCCACAAGACAAACTATAAATAGTTATTCTGTTTAACTTGCTTTAGCACAAGGCTACATCAGAAAGATCAAATTCACTACATTATTGAATTGTATATAAGGGAAATTCCTTAAATATGGGCTCCAATAGATGCCTGAGTATTTTAATTTTTCATATGAATACAATCAATATTTCTATTAAATTCCAAATCATTTGAAAGTCATTGATTTTCATTTTGAATTTCTTTCTCACAAAAATTGGTTTCATTTGTTTTTTATATACTTATGCCAAATTTGTTTATAGCAAGATTACCACAAGATCTGTAAAATTCTTATATGTGCTTTATAAATTTTAACCTAGATTAAGTCTACAATCATTACTCCCTTTATTATAGTCTAATAATTTTTAAAGTCGAACCGTTTTTTTATAACTTTACATACTATAATAATCTTAATGCAAATGTAACAAAAATTAATACAGGAAGATGCATTTATTATACACAAGTGTGTTCTTTATTATTGAAAAAATTTTTAATGAATAATACAACATAACCAGAAGATAACAACCACAGTAAAAAAAATGTAAATGTTTACAAATATTTTATAATTATAGATAAAAAAATTATTTATATATTTACTATTGATATATTTTGAAGTGAATAAAAGAAAACTTGTTTTCTTTAAGAAGTGACTAAGTGAATATTTCTTTCTATATTTTTGCTGAAATAATGAGATTGCAGTGTATGAAGCCAGTAAAATCTTTTTTAAAATACAAAAATCAGAAACCCAAAACTTTGGATAAAAACCACAAACCTCAAAAAGAATATACAGACACACACACACACACACATATATATATATATATATATATATATATATATATATATATATATATATATATATATATATATATATATATATATAGGGCAGCCAAAAATTCCCATTACACACCAAGATAAGGCTCAAAAATAAAAAAAGGGAGTGGAGTGTTCAAAATATTGAATAGTAATCAGTTATTTCCCTGCATACAAAAAGTACCCAATAAAGACTTTTTCAAACTGATGTACTCATTTTCATTGTGTTTTCATTTGAATAAACAATTTAAAATATTTTAATAATAATGATCCTAAGTCTTTAAAAGCTGTAATTGAACTTTAGTTTAATCAATGAATTGTCATAAATAAAAAAACTCATTGCCAAGCAAATTTTATTAATTTTATAGCCCCTCTGCAGGTTGAAAATGATAGATAATTAATTGTAATGAAGTGAAACAAAAATGAGTATATCAGCATGAAAAAACTTATAATCTTAATTAAATTACAAAGATGTACACACCACAAATAAGAAAGTGATTGAACCCCTGCTGTGTCATTTGATACACTGCACACAAGCACAAACCTATTGTCCACAAAAATTTTAATCAGAAAAACAAATAGTACAAATATTAACACTGATGATGGCGATGATGATAGTTCAACTATTTAGGTAACTGTTTCAAACTATCATAATTATTAGTTTTAGAAAAAATAGATTAATGTTCACTTTCCAGATAACATTAAAGATATTTAACTTTGCTGCAATGCATTTTTATGCATAAAAGCATAAAAACGCATTTCAGCAAAGTTAAATATCTTGTCTTCTTTTTTTTATTTATATAGTTTGAATTTTAATAACTGATTCTACTTCAAACATATTGTCAGTTTTGTTTTTTAAAATGTTAATAGCTGATCAAATTTTGATACCATTCAACGTTACTCGGCGCATTAAAGTAAGGGAGGCAACTATCAAAGATTTAAAGCGAGTTACTTCCCGTGCCTATTAACACACAAAGTTTTGGAAATTTTTAATGGTAATAAAAATAACTACTTTTAATTTAAATATAAAAGTAGCAAATATGTCTATTCTTCAAACTTGAATTCCAGTTAAATTATAGAAAAATTATAGGATAAGTTATTTTGTATGAAAGGTAAACCAAAATATTCACACTGTAACATCAAACCAAAAAGGATCTTTAACATTTAATATTAGTAGCAATGTCAAAAGATATTAGTCTTAATCTTACATTAAAGGTAATAATGGTGTTTGTGATTATCTTAACACATGTAAGCTTTTTCAAAAACTAAATTTTGTTTTAAGCAACCAGTATACTTTGTTATTTAGCATTAGAATTATTTTATTCATGTGAAATAAAACAAATTATAATAACAGTGTTAATGATAACAACAAAGCATATATTTGATGCATAACAAATTTCCAAAGAAATTGAGATGATAAAGCAAATTCAATACAGATAGTTCCAGAAATATTTCCAAAAGATTATGATAAAATACAAATATGTATTATAAAGAATACTAACTTACTAAGAATACCTGAAACTAATTATAATACAAGTGACTTTTTTTGGCTGTACGAAATACATAAAACCCCACCATTCTAACTTTAAAAGTCTCAATGACTGCATATTTTATAATATAAATTTAAAATGTTTATCAACTTAAAGTAATATTACTATTCCCACTGAGTCTTAAGCCAATGAGTAAATTACACATAGGTATCATGCTTCAATTGAATGGCAAAAAGTATTCTGGCAAATTCATATAACGACATCGAAACGAGGCTAACGAAAGCATGGACAGCTATCAATAGGCTATCGACTATATGGAAATCAGACCTAACCGATAAAATGAAACGCAGTTTCTTCCAGGCAGCGGTCACATCGATACTGCTATATGGATGCACTACATGGACGCTAACAAAACGGCTGGAGAAGAAACTAGATGGCAATTACACAAGAATGCTGCGTGCAATCCTGAACAAGTCCTGGCAGCAACACCCCACAAGACACCAACTATACGGCCACCTGCCCCCTATCACGAAAACTATTCAAGTTAGGCGAACCAGACATGCAGGACATTGCTGGAGAAGCAGAGATGAACTCATAAGAGATGTACTCTTATGGATCCCCACACATGGCCGCGCGAAAGCAGGACGACCAGCACGAACGTACATTCAGCAGCTATGTGAGGATACAGGTTGCTGTCCTGAAGACCTACCTAGGGCGATGAACGATAGGGAGGAGTGGCGAGAGAGGGTCAGGGATATCCGTGCTGCCAGCACGATATGATGATGATGATGACATAGCATAAAAAGTGAAACTATAATCCTGATATTTCCAATCTATAAATACTCCGTGATAAAATAATGATTTTTGATGAATGTATTTAAAAATATTTTATTTCATTTTAATCATAATTTTTAAATAAATCCTTAGAAACAGTACACTTCGCTGCCGAACACTAAAAAATGTACTTTTCGAAGTCTTATGCATATGATTAGATTATAATAAAAGAGACTTACACAGCATCACCCTCATACTCTTTTCCCCTCATGTCCAACCTTACCAAACCAGAAACATAACAAACTCAAATTGGGAAAAATTTAAAAATAAAAAAAGGAAATTTTATTGATTGAATTTTCATATGAAAAGAATCTAACAAATATTTAAAAAGTGTGAATATTATGGCTGCCTTTATTATGAACTAAGAGAAAACAAGTTGTTTATAAAGAAAATTATTTATAGTAGAAAATTATACTATCAAAATTGTTAACAACTATAGTATAAGTTGAATTGGAGGTTATTCTGTAATACAAAATAAAAACTAGCAAAAAATCTAAGAAATTTAAAATTAACAAAAAATAATTTAATTTATAATTCAAAATTAAACTTTTAAAAGTCATTCTAATAAACCAGGTGGATGATTCAAAAATATGAATTATTTTTTTAGAAGCTAATTTTAGAAATAATTCTGATTATTATAGATTACTAAATAACATTTAAATATTACTTTTTTATTTTTTTAAATAATGAACATTTTATACTTTTGTAGCAGAAAGAACTCTGTATTTTTGTTTGGCGCGTGAATTAATTTGACCGTTATCGTCATCACATATTTTCACCCAATGAGGATGACTTATCCTATTCTACCGGGACCAGTTTTCCCGGGCAACATAAAAATGGTGAAAGCCCGCCAAACTTTCTCTTCTTCAGAATCTTTCAAACACTATGACGACCAGCATGAAGGCTTCTTTTCAACTCAAGCCGGTATTAAAGTTCTAAATTGAAAACCTTCAATATCTTCGTTTGTCTCCATTTATCTTCCTTTTAATATAACAGAGAGGCTAACCTAAACCCACTTCATCATTATACTTTCTATTTTACTTGAAAGCAGATTTTAATCTTTTGAATAAATAAAATTTCCTTTTTAACAACTTCTGTAATAATACTTTTGTCACAATTGTTAGATCTTTTAGATATAGATTTTTATTTCATTTAAAAAAAAATGTATTTAGAAAAATGTTTTTAAAAAGGTTTATATTATTATTTATTTGCATAAACCTTATTTTTTTCAAATTCAAAATTCAGGATTACTTAAAATTTAACAAAATACCAGTAATGATATCTTGCATGCATGATAGCAAAATATGAAATATTTCTAGTATCTACTATAAATCCATCCTATTGGTATCTAAAACTGAAATCTTTCATACTAAATCTTAATACTAATTCATTTTATTCTATTTTTCAATAACTGCCAACAACAATAATTCAATAAATTTATTGTGAAAAAGTTTTTTATATTTAAAAAATACTTCTTGGATGACACTTACTGTAAAATTAGAATAACCTCCAGCAAATGAAATCTCCAGTCTGAGATTTCCTTGAGGATAAAGGCAGAAAAAAAAGTAAGTTTTTCTTAAAACATATACTACTGCTAAGTAATTTGTCATATGTCATATTTTAATGAGGGGAGAGGTTAAAAAAAAAGAACTGTTGCTATTATCACTAGACTTGTAAAAATATGTAAGTAATTACATGAAGATTATATTCATAACATGACATATTATGATTCCTACACAAATAAATTTGTCTACTTCTAAAATATTACAATGGAGTTATCACTGAATAAAAGAGATTTGCTTATAAAAGCATTAGCATTAATTTTAAGATAAGAGTACAAGCAAAATATCAATAAGTTTTCACAATTAAAAAGAAACTGTTCAATTAAATGCGTTAATATCAATAAAAAATGAAAAGAATACAGAAAAGCAGCACAAGAATAGATTTCATTATAAAACCATTCAAAAGCCTATGTTATATCTTAGTTAGTTGGTTTGTTTGTTTGGGGTTTTTTTTTGTTTTTTGCAGGGGAAGGGGTGAGACAGCCAAAATATCCAGTAAAAGACTTCTAATCCTAGATGCAAATTAAGCGCTTATTACATTCTGTTATTTGGGGTTATTCAAATATTAGGCATATAAAGAGCAAAAGAATAAAACAATAAAAAAAATGGTGGGGAACAGAAACTGAGGATTTCAAGGGAATTCTTACCGTCATGAAAAATGTCTTATCTCGAGAAAAAACAAAATAATTTCCTAAAAAATATAGAATTTAATACAAAAGGTAATCTCCATTTAGAAAGGCTTATCCACAATGCAATCTTTTAAGTGAATTTGACTTAAAACACTTAGATAATAATTCTAAAGTTTTAAAAGTTAAATATAAATCAAGTAGAAATCAAGTAAATCTCAGGTGAGATTTAAACTTTATGCCTAACAATTAGTTTTGATGTCAAGTTCAGGATTTCAACTCTCTGATTATGATCATTAAGTCACTTATTCTATATGAAGAGTACTTAAAACATATATATTATTTTGAAAAAGGTTGATTAAGTTCATGTGAACATTATTCTCTTTTTATCTAAAGATTTTTCATCATACAATTAGATTAATGCTGAACTTGATATCCACACTCGATTCTCACATGATTTATATTTGAACCAGTTCAATTTTATTGTAATATCTTTCAGGTGAAACAATAATGATCTATACAAGAAAACTAAAAACAAGAAACTTCCAATTTCTAATTTCACTCCTTAATCTTCTGTTGTTGCCAATACTAAAACATATCTTCCCCCAGAAATTCATTTTACCACATTGCTTGACATACAAAACTCATTTATACATGCTTGAAACCTTTGCAGAAAAGGTCAACATATTATAACTGAAAGGTTTATATAATTTTTGGGAGACAAATTTTGGATGCTGTAATGCCATGATGTTTTTGCTTGGCAGATTTCTAACATCAGACCAACCTTTTGGCACTGTGGTTCTGAGAAGACGCTGCAGACAAGCGGGTGGTTCGTTTATTGGTTGGGCTGCCTGATGATGCCACAGAAGAATTTGCCAAATTATTGGCATTCACAGCAGCCACTCGTGAGGTCTTTAATGGAGAAACAAAACCTTGCGAACTCTTCACACCAAATGTTTTGAAGGACTGGCTGGATGACCGCTTATGTATTTTCGTGTCACTGGAACTGGTAACATAACAAACAAAACAAAGAAATCACATAAGAGCCAGGTACTGGCAATCAGCTGCACCTTCGATGTTTCTGCATCAAAGACTTGACACTCGCTACAGTGAGTTATGTATATACAGCAAAAGTTTTAAAATTGTCTTCAGAAAGAAGAAAAAATGAATGAACATACAAGAAAATCATATTTAGCAAACACCTAAATTAAATTAAGTAAACATTTTAGAAGCTAATTTAACTAGAACTAAATTTAGAAATTATCTTATTTGAAATAAAAAATTTTTGATTGGTTGGAACCAGAATTATGATTTACCAAAACAAACTGAAATAAAAAAAATAAAAAAATCTGACAATTCAGATGCTTTAAATACTTATATACGGAAACTAGAAAATTCTAATTGCTCAAAATTATAAAGACTGCATAAAAAATTAGAATTGAAAAATTAAAATTGGGCAGTAAAACTCAACAATAAAAACAAAACATAAAATTATTTCATGGCTATCAATGTTAAAATATAAAAAATTATTTGAAAATAACAAAAACAGCAGCATTGCTAAAAAATGTTTTAAATTCTTAAAAATAAAAATAACAAAAAACTTCAAATTAGAAAGAAGTTTAAATAAATAATTATTCACAGAGTTTGGGTGCCAGAGAAAAAAAAAAGTAACAGAATCTTGACACATACTCTGGTAACAAGTTTTAAGGTTCTGTTAAAAAATGCTTTAAAAATGTGTGAATCATTTTTAATTGAGTATTCAGTGCAAAAAACTGAACTGCCCAGGCCATAACAGTTTCTTAATCATAAAATTGGCGCATTGCATTAGTAAATAAACATGCTCTGTGAGACAGGCATCAAATATTTTTTTTAAAAATCCTGTTGGTAGTAACTACTTACGAAATTGTACCAGTTGTAGCTGATCGAGTGTGTTTCCTCTGTGCTTTGATTTGATTTAATTTATCACCCTGAGTGCTAAGTTTCCCACCTTTGGCTGGATACTTCTGGAAAAATAACATTTCAGATATTTAGATTTCTTTTAAACTTAAAAATGGTAAGTATAATAGTAAATGTAAAGAGTTTGCATACATACACACATGCATATATATATATATACTCATACTATATATATATATATATACATATATATATATATATATACACGCACACACACATACACACATGCATATATATATATATATATACTCATACAATATATATATATATATATATATATATATATATATATATGTATATACATATAAACACACACACACACACACACACACACACACCAAGATAATTTGGGAGATGGGAAGTAGGTGACTGTACAGCTGCTGTTTTGTGGGGTGCTTCTTCAAGGATTTGTTCAAAACACTATACAGCATTGTTGTGTAATTTCTATCAAGCTAGGAGGTAGCAGCACCCCACAAAACAGCAGCTGCATGCTCACCTACCTCCAATCTTATAAACTATCCAAGGTGACCAAGATATGCTAGGCACTGCATAGAAGCAGAGAGAAACTAATAAGCAACATTCTTGAATGGACTCCTACACATGGACACACCAATGTTGACCAACCAGCAAAGACTTACAATCATCACCTCTCCACTGACACTGAATGTAACCTAGAAGACCTGCCAAGAGTGATAGCCAATAGGGGTGGATAGTGAGAGAGAGTCAAGGGAATCCATGTATAACTTTATATTGATGATGATGATAATATATATATATATATACATACATACAAGCAAACAACTGTTTAAATTCTGTTCTAACATTATTCTCACAGTAAAGTAAAAAAGTAAAACTGGCAACCATAATCGAGGGCGACCAGAAGGCTCCCTTTTCAATAGCTACTACACTGAGGTGTAGGGGAGGGCGCTACTCCTTTCCCTGGATTGCTCCACCTTACCCTTTATACGTACCTTATATTGCTGAGTGTTAAGCAAGGAGGTATCAAGTACCATTTTTAACCATTGGCGAACACTCCACCCAATAGGCCAATAAGCCGGGTCTATACACAGTAGTAATCTAAACAATTCACATTTCTTAGATCAAATTTTCGATCACTTTTTTCAGAATTTGAATATCCTCCTAATCATGAACACGAAAAAAGAAAGTTTACTTTTCAAGAAAACTTAAACTACAATTTGTCAGTGGTCGACAAAAAGCAGCAGATTATGTGAAGATGCTAAATGATTTATCTCTTGCACAAAAGGGGCATCGTCTATGTGGAGAAGAATGTGTTTTTCAGCAAGATAATGATGCTATCCACAATACATCAATAACAAAGACATACTTGCTTGAACAAAAAATAAGACTTCTTGACCACCCAAGTGTGCTCTCCAGACCTCAATCCTATAAAAAATTTGTGAGGATTGATTGTTGCAAAAGTTGATGAAGGAGGTCGACAGTACTAAGCAATTTCTGAACTCAAAATCACAATCTTAGATGCATGGGAAAAAAATACCTTCGCTTCAACTTTGGAAACTAGTAGATAATATGCCTAGCTGAATTTGTGAGGTTATCAAAGCTAATTGCAGATCTACAAAATACTAAATAAAATATTTGCCTTTATATTCTATAGTTCTGCTCATTGGTCTTATATTTATGTCAAAATTTAAGAATTAAGCATAAATGCTAATATACAGATAAAAAATGAACTGAAATTCCTTCATTTTTAAAATTCAATTGTCTTTATGCTTTATCTTTCATATATCTGATTTCCATATTTTGAAAATTATAAAGAATATCTTTTTCTTCATTTTTGTGGGTGGTCTTATATTTTTGTCCAGGCGTTTATATATACATATATATATATATATAAATGTATTGCTAGTAATTTTCTAGGTATTCTTTGTAAAGTATTTTACAACAGAAATGTGTTAAGAACCAGGTAAAAATGGATTATCAGGAATTAATACTAGCTTTACTAACAGTAATTCTTTTAATAAATTCGGCATCATTTTTCTTTTTATCATTACAACTCATAGCAAATTACAATATATTATCTAATTAGATGGTTACTTGAAATATTTTATCTATCATAGTGTAATACTATGCTGGTCACTGCACTAAATGTAATGATATTGCAATACAACACCAATACCAGCACCAAATGTGGTACTATGCTGGTAACCACACCAATTGTAACAATATTGTTATCGCTGCACCAAATGTAATAATATGCTGGCACAGCACTGAATGTAACAATATGCTTCACGGCACCAATACCAGCACCAAATATAATACCGTAGTGCATGACAATATTTGTGGTACCAAATGTAATACTATAGTTGTCACGGTACTTTTACTTTGGTCTCATCCTGGTAACAGCGCAAAAAGTGATACTATACTTGTCACGGTACTTTTACTTTGGTCTTATCCTGGTAACGGCACCAAATTGTAGTACTATACTTGTCACGGTTCTTTATTGTGGTCTTCGTTCCATGACTACCACATGCATTTTCAGGTAGTTTGTTTATCAATCTCCTTTGTGCCCACGTGTTTGAAAGATCTACAGATGGGCAATAACATAATTCACCCGGAACTTCTAATGGTCGGGATGATTCATTGGAACAAGTTGCCTGGGTGGTGGCAACTCGAAGAAAAAAAGAACTCTCCATCAACAATTAACAATCATTTATTAGAACGTATTGATGTAACAGTAGTATGTCCAATATATTTATAGAAATTGTTGCTTTATTATCCATATATGTTGTTTAATGTTCAGACTGTATATAGTAGCATGAGAGAGAGAGAGAGAGAATTTTTAAGGGTCTATGAACAGAGACACAAAGAGACACCCCCTCCTAACCTGACCAACATCTAACCCCAACTGAATCCAACTGTAACTCACCCAACTTCTGTCGACTTCTTCGAAATTTGCTAATTTTTATATATCTAAATTCAGTATATTGTTAGTGTGATGTCATCTCACTAAGTTATTGCTTCATCTCACACGTGTCCCTAATTCTTTACTGTGCCTTTCATCTCCCCAACCAAACCTGTGACAAGACATGAACCTATTTAGTTTTCATTTGGTCTTCCTGTGTAGAAATGACAGGTCCCCTATCCTGGCCATGGTGCACTTACTTGAACTTTCCAATTTGACTTATATTTCCGATCAAAGATTTTAGCTTACTTAACAGCTAACTGAAAAACTTGTGATCCGATCAAATCAGATAATAAAATAATTAATACACTCAACCATCACAGTAATTAGTTCATAATAGGAACAACGACCACTTGAAATATATTCTCTATCATAGGAACAACGAAACCATTCTATGAATTATAGAAGAATCATAATAATATATACAAATACACTATGTTGATTATAATCTCCAGAAAAGCAGATGGTTATCAGGAATGTAAAATATGTTTCAGCATCTGCAATCTATTGAAGAGCTACAATTTGTGGAGATCAATAAAAAGATGAAAGAGAGAAGAATTTTCTTGTGTTTATACTTTCTTGATTTATCTTCTGCTAGCAGTACACACAGACAAATTACTTCAGCTCTAAAAGACTTACCTCATTTCCATTTTCATCATCTCGTTCATACAAATCAAATGAAGGTTTATCATTTTCCAAGCTGCTAATTCCATGATCATGAATTTTCATATCATCAACTGCAGACAGGATCTTCGATACACTGTTGTTTTCATAGCTTCGGTCACTGTCCCTTAATCTACTACGATAAAGCTCTCCTTGCATCCATAACCAGGCTTGTTTTCTGTAAACAGAATTTTACAAACAATAAAATACAAATTGCATGAATAAAAACTCAATAATACAACCCCACCAAGACTATTATTTAGTCAAAGAGAATATAAAGCTGTTGAATTCAGAATGTAATATTCCCATGATTCAAGAAAAGATTATGGTATGGGTAGTATTCTTCCTGAGATCATTGAGACATTGTTATAAATGGAAAACTAATGTAGCAAAGGCAAGAAACCAACAAAATAGGAAGCAAGTGCCAAAAATGATTTAGTGTGTACTTGTATGGATAAAGAAAGAAAAGACAATAGATAGACAAAGTTTATATCTTATGAGAAACACAAGTTTATATATATATATACTTCTATGTACATCTAAAAGAAAATGTAACAGTTCTCAAGAAAGAAAACAAAAGATTTTCTTTCCAAAATTTGTCTTTGGATACATCTTTGTCTTTTGCAAAATAAGAATGAAGAATTACTTCTGTTTCTTATCTGTAGTTATTATTAACAGAACACGGATATGGGTGTCCTTGGATTTGTCCTAATCACAAAAAACCTGTCCATGATTTTTCCATTCATGAAGAAAAACCAAAAGTCACACGTCACTTTTCTACGCTGCCAGTATTCTACTAGTGAAATACAAGATTCACTTCACTGCAAGTATACACTATTGACTAGATTGTCATAAATTCCAATGCCATTCAAAACTCATGAGAGATTATTCCCAGTTTTCTCTGTAGACGAGTAGTTCTGACTCAGCACTTGAATAGCCAATCAATGTGAACCATACATTTTTAGGTCACTGTTGTAATTTGGTTCTTGAATTTTAAGGAACTGGAAGTACCAGTTCCACCATTATATAAGGAAAATGAATGTACCAGTTTGACCATTGTTATTGCTTAATAAAAGGTAGTAGGACTCTCCTTCTCTCTTGGTAGCTAACACTCTGACTAGTGTTTTGGGTCAAATTTATAACATTAACCTTCTCAACCAAATTGTAACATTTTGACAATGAGGATGAGTTTTTTCTCCAGACCTGTTAAGATGTTTTGATGAGCTCTACCACCTTTTATTGACAAATAACAATAGCGGAACTAGTAATTCTATTTTCCTTATATAAAGGTAGAAATGCTACTTCCTGTTTTTTAAAACTCCAGAACTAAATTTCTAATCTTTTTTTATCAAATCTAACTTTTTAAACCCAAGAGTGGTGAACCACCACAATCTTTTGTTTCTTGATTTTTTTTACAGAAATGTAAACAAATGATGACTGGTTCTATTAGACCCACATAGATGTTAATCTGCCAAACCTTTACATTTCAATTAAACGTTTTAAAAAATCAGCTAAAAATTACTCTTATCCCAGACAAAGTTGGCTTTCTTTCTCTTCCAGACTAAATAAGACTGCATATGTTCATCTAAATCTCTAGAGGTTTTTATTATTTCATCATTTTAGGTGATTATCCTCGTCTACCAAACATCAGGTATACCTCCCAAATTATACATGTATAATACACAGACTTGTAGCATATATAATACAAGAATAGACAAATGAATAACTTACTCAACCAGAAAGTTCTGCTGTGGGCCAATGACAGATCCTGGTCGGCAGATCCGTAACCAGGCAATGGCTTCAGCAGCTGTGAATTTGTAGTGTTTCATGATGTAGCAGGCAATCAAAGTGCCAGTTCTACCAAGGCCAGCTACGAAAAACAAATAAAATTTTTGTAAAACAGAAATTATACACATAAATAACTATCATTATTTCAAGGTTTTATTCACATTGCAATATAAAAAATTTCTTGAAAAGTTATTTTAAAAAAAGTTTCTATACATATAAACAGATAGAATTCAAATTATTTTGATGAGACATTTTATTTCTATTTTCATCAAACTTTTGTAATAAATACAAATAGATTGGAAACAAAATGTGGCATATTTGAGTATTTGTACTCTCTAAATTTATTGATCACTTTTCCTAGTTTCATAAACCTATATATATATATATATATTGTCATCCACAGACTGACTGTTTCATTCTATCAGAACTCTTCAGTGTGGCTAGACACATAGGACGCTTGAAACCGGGATCGAAACCCATCCAACTTTACGTTAGACTAAGTCTCAGACCACTTGGCCAACAAGCGTACCCCGTTTGGCTAAGGGAATTGTTAAGGTATTTATGTAGCAACAGCAGCAGCCGTTTGTTTACATTTTTATACCCTATCGGCTACCAGAGTGCTCAATTTTTTCAAAGAGCTTATATATATATATAATATAAAATAATTATTTCTTTGTCTGAAGATGCAGATCTAACATTTTAAAAATATAGGGTCTGCTGAAATAAATACCATTACAAAAAATATTTTTAATTTTTAAAGGTTTTTCTTTCGTATGGAATTATTTGGTCTGTAATTTAATTTCTTATCATTTTATATTGAGCTCTCTTTTGGATTTTGAATTACAGGGATATTATAGATAGAAAATCCGAAAATAGAATTGTTCCCACCATCAACTGACTTGGTATTGGATAATATATATATATATATTTATATATATATATATATAAACAAACATGATTAGCAAGGCAGACAAGTCCATTTTCATGGAATTTGGTTAAATAAAATTATCAAACAATTGTTAATGTAAATTTAAAACCCTTGTGGTCTGACGTTTACAAAATGATACTAGTTATAACTTTATCCATTTGTTAGTATTTACAAAGCCTTAGCTGAGTCTGGCAAAAGGCTGCACGCATGAAGCATCAGGTGAAGATTGAAATTGATACAGTAGTAATGGCCTGATAGGCTAGCTTACTAACACTTACATTCTGGTGAGGCATCCCATCTGTGTAATTTATCTTGTTCAGAAAATCTCCAAGAAACATTCTACTTTTAATTTATTCACTGATAATTCAATTCTTTTTATGTTAATGTTCATCATTATTTCCTTTATTTTTTTAAATAGATATTTACATATTTAATGTTCATACAAATGTTATACATTGAAGCAATGAAACCATAGAATAATTTGCACTTTTTTCTCTCTGGTTTGGGACCACACTAATTTGATTATGAAAAACATGGAAAAGCAGTCAAAATAAAATTAAGCTGTGTCTATAGATTAATTCAACAAGTTTGGAAGTGAGCATGTTCCTTTTATATCAGTATTTATAAATGACTTTTAAACTGACTAGAAGCTTAATATGTCTTATATTTTCATTGTGTTCATCATGCTTTGTACTGATCACTGCCGAGCTCAGAGACTGGAGAGTAATTCACTTTAGGAAGAGCATGCTTTCCAATAGAAAATAAGGAAGTTTTAAAACATTCTGATGCTAATACTTTGCACATTGGATATTTTCTTTCAAAACAACATTTTTCTGCTTGTTATTGTTATAGAAGAAGAAGAAGAAGAAGAAGAAGAAGAAGAAGAAGAAGAAGAAGAAGAAGAAGAAGAAGTTTTTTCTTCACTTCTAGTGAGTTTTTCACACCAGTTTTAACTGGTGTTCTTTCACTAGAGTCTGGCTGACAACAACTCTCCTTAGGTCTGCAGAACTCTTCTAAATATTCTTAATGCAATGGTCTTTATTCTTCCTGATTTCTAATTCTTCCTTTCCAAGCTATTTGGGACTGTTCCAAGTGCACCAACTACAATTGGTACTACCATTACCTTCATATTCCACAGCTTTTTCAGCTTTCTGGCAAAATCCAAGTATTTGTCTATCTTTTTGCTATCTTTTATTTGTATTCTGTAGTCTGCTAGGACAGCAAAATTCAAAAGATGATAATTTCTTTTTTTTCTTATTAATTAACACTATTAATTAATACTATTAATATTAATTAACACTATTAATATTGATTAACACTATTAAAATTGTTATTTTTTTAACTTCTTTCAAGTCTTTCACAGCAGTTTTAACTGATAGTTTTTGACTGAAATCTGAGCAACAGCAATTCTCCTCAGATCTCTAGGACTCTTTAAGTATTCTAGCTGATTTTAACAGTACTGTGGTCTGGATTATCTCAATTCTTTCTTTTATCCCCAGTTCTCTAAGTCATTTTTGCAGGTTTTGGGGATCATTTCAAAGGTTCTAACTATTATTATTTCTCAAAACTAAGAAAAACTAACAAAAAATGCAAACTAAATTTTATAGTATGTGTCTGCCTGTGAAAACTTATTTTTTCTAGGTTATTAAAATAATAACATAAATGTGAAGGTTATCTGCTGTTGTTGCTGCATTTGAGAATAATTTGGTCAGTTATTTTTAACAAAGCAAAGAAAGATGGAATAAAACAGATAACTAAAATAAAGGTACTTGTTAATTTCTATCAGTAATTTAATACTGTTTAATAAGTTACAGAAAATAAGATTTTTAGTTTAATTCATAAAAACAAATGAATTTACTTATAATAAAATATCCCAGTATATCTACATTTAAATCACAGGTTTTAATATTAGAGAAAAGCAAACAAAATATGATTTTCATATGTACTATACATATAGATAACCGTTTTTTATGTATATAAAATATATACGTGTGTGTGTGTGTGTGTGTGTGTGTGTGTGTGTGTGTGTGTGTGTGTGTGTGTGTGTGTGTGTGTGTGTGTGTGTGTGTGTTTCTTTTGCTAATATATAACAGTTTTTTCCCCCAGTATAACATCCAACAGTCAAAACTGTGAAAGGCTGAACTGAAACATGCACTTTTTTGATGAGTCTGGAAAGATTCCAAGTTTGAATATGACTGAGAATCTTTGGGATTTCTTAGAGAACATCAATGCACACCACATGAATGTAGACATAAATGTGTGGGTGGTATAAATAACTCTGGTCCATTGCCAAAATAAGGAGAGCTTGATGCCAAAAATGTTTTGCTTTGATTAAAAATCAAAAGCGCCTATCAGTGATTCAGCTTATGAGAGTTTTATTCCTTGTAATTATGTTACAATCAATTTATAGCTGAAAATAAATTGGAAACTATTCACACACACACACACACACACACACACACACACACACACACACACACACACACACACACAATGGAAATGTGTTTTTATTTCTTTGGGTTTTTTTTCCTTAAAAGATTTTCATAATATATTTATACTAAAGAAATATTTAAACCCAGTTCTCTGATACATATATGTGAATTTATATGTATGACTATTTTCACAATATAATTTGATAAAAAATGTTACTTTGAGTGTCAACATCAAAGTATCGCAATCTATCTATCTATCTATCTATCTATCTAATATAAAGATAGAAGAAATGGAAATAAGAAAAGTTTTTGTATGGAAAGAATGATTGATGCTATTATAGCAGAGTGGATATAAAACCTCACTCTACATAAATGCTAGACTGGCCACTTTTACCACAAGCCTGTCTTAAGATTGTGGAAAACACATGAAAGTTAAGTAAGACTTTTGTGTCCATAATTCTATCTATCTATCTATCTATCTATCTAATGCAATGAGTAAACATTGCAGATTAGAAAGAATAACAGATAAGTTATCAATGAGAATCAAACCTATGCCACCTTTGACTAATGAAAGTTTGGTTAAAAAACAAGCTGCTCTAACCATCTGAGCTACAAAACCCTATTGGTTGCACAAATAAGCTTTTAAATTCATCCTCTACTTTCTTTGATCTCTATCTCTGTCTCATTTGTGTTGGTATTGTTTGCTTTTTCTTTTACACCAGAAATTTGAG
Organism: Sepioteuthis lessoniana; assembly: GCA_963585895.1. NCBI lineage: Eukaryota > Metazoa > Mollusca > Cephalopoda > Myopsida > Loliginidae > Sepioteuthis > Sepioteuthis lessoniana. The sequence continues at coordinate 136,522,279 of OY757907.1, read as the reverse complement.
TAGTATTTTCTATTCATTTTTACTTTTATATGAAGCATTGTCAATTTTTAATTAAGAAAGAAAATACTAATCAAAATGAATGGTAGTTGACAATGGTTTATCAAAAAATAAAAATTTGAAGCTTATTGGATTGATGGTGGCAAAAGCAATAAAAAAAAACAACAAATAAACAAACAAGAATAGAATATAAAACATTTTTTCATTAATAAATTGCACCCCCACACACAATTACTAAAAAGAATGCAGCTATTGACTTATTATCAGGGATCAAACTAAATGCTTACTTTGTTTTAATTCATCCATTCAATTTTCTTACTTCCTAACAACTAAGAAATTTCACAAAACATGAAAACATTTAAGTTTACCAACTTCTTTTTTAAATGAAGAAGATTTTCATGAAAACAAAATAAGAAAATTATTAGGAAAAAAAAAATTACATTTACCTTTGCAGTGAATGGCAAGTCCACCTTCACATTTTTCACTAATTTCCAAAAATTTACGAACAATGCTGTCAGTAGGCACACTGCCATCAACAAAGAACAAATCATAATGATCAAAACCGGCATCGGTAAAACGCTTAGCATCATATATTTTCTTATTCAGGCGAACAACAGCAGTTACATTGTGTTCACGAAAGTATGAGAAATAAGCCTCTGGTGAGTGAACTGGATAGCCTAGAAGAGAGAAAAGATAAATTTCAATTTTCAAAAATATTTCTTTTATAAGAAACAGCACTCCACAGAAAGTTAGGTGGCATTGAAAAATACATTTTTTTATAGAAATACAACAGGGTGCGAAAACAAAATTAGGAATATTCTAGTATAATAATAAACGACTCTGTTATAAAACAAGATTGATTTTAATTTTTAAAAATAAGCAACATAATAAGATCAACACAAAACAGTAAATTTACTCAATATGGCCACCATTTTTTTCAATTATTGTAGCAACACACCCTCAAAACAATTTGCATGCCTTCAAAATAAATTCTTCAGACTTTTTATTCCATTCCTCCTCAATAGCAGTGTTAAGCAAACTAATATTTGGATGGGAAGTTGCATTTGTTTTGTTTTCTAAAATGCCCCATATAGTGTAATCAGGGGAGTTATGGTCTGGGTTTGATGGAGGACATAAATTTGAAGGGCAAAATGGAGAAAAATTTTCCTGACAAACTTTTTGCATTTTTTTTGCACCTCGTGAGCCTTTTTTCTTTCATTTTCGTACTCAAAAAAATATCAGGGAATCCTGGCAAATGATTTCAGTTTTAAATCTTCTGTCCTCAAAGTTTTCTTGTGAACTTTCAATTCATTTGCATGCTTTGTTCTTGACAGTGTGGGGTCCTTCTTAATCGCTGTAGTGAGAGCAGTTAAAAAGCCTTCTTTTCCTTTTTTGGTTCAATTCTCCACTCTCCCTTTTTCTTGAAAAACTCTTTTTCTGTAAAACCTTTTTCTTTGCTTTGTATACAGTAGACAAAAAAACTCCAATTATTTCAGAATTTTTTTTTAGCTTGGTTTTGACATCAAGTAAATCATAGATTCTTTGTCATTTCTTTTCTTACTTACTCATATTGGGCTGAATTTTAATGAAAAAGTGCTTGAATAATAGAGCTAATCATGAAAATCTAGATTTATCAGGTTTTTTCAAAAATTGTTCTTAAAAAAAAAAAAAAAAAAAACATTTCAAAAATTTGTATATATTTCTATTTTTTAAGTAGAGGAATTTATATTGTGAATTGAATTACCATGACCAGAAAATCTGCCGAACACCAATGCACAATATAAGGGAACACTGGACAGCTGTTTCAACCTTATTAGGTCTTATCAGCAGTGTATACCGTAATCTCCACCAATCTCTTTCAAAAATTATTCCATATTTTGCTTCCACACCCTGTGTAAATTTATGGTAACTTGATTTTATATAAACTTCATTTTATTTTCAAGTTAATTTTTTAAAAATCTTTCTTACTAGTAATATTTCCATACTCAATACAGGAAGATAAATGACGCCTATTTTACAAAAACCAGTATATGTAGCCAATTTGGTACAACTGAAATATATGATCACTGCTCACGAGTCATTAAATTTTGCCTATTAAAAACACAAGAAAAATGGTCTTTGCTCTAGCAAAGTGGTTACTTTATCAGTATTGTTTAATATATATATATATATATATATATATATATATATATATATATCAATGAAAGAGAAATATTGATAGAATAATTGTATAACTATGTTTGTTAGCATCATTTGATAAGAATTAGCAATTAAGAGATTCTAAAAAGCACTTTTTTATATTTAGTAAAACAAAGGATAAAATGAGAATTTTCTTTTCTACTCTGTGTTTCTTCTTTTTACGTATTAATGAATTAAAGTAATCGTCTCATATTTTTTAAGTCAATTGTAATTATAAATCTCAGACTTTGCTCTACTTTTAGATGATAAAAAGCATTGAGAAAATAAAGATAACAATATTATAAGAAAAACTCTTTCCACAAAATAAAATAAATAAAAATAATTGCTATGGTGTTTATCATTAACATCTATTTGTGCCACCATAGCCAAATCATTAACTATAGTCTGAATATGAATAGTTTTCTGATATCATAATATGATTCTTACAGCACTATAGAGGATCATTTTAGCATTATAACAACCTTTTTGTTGAATTGATAAAATAATAATTATACTATCTCTGATTTTATTGTAAACAAGACTAGTCTTTTATTTCATTTTTATGATTGCAAGTTAAAATATCCACAACGATCTTAAGTTATCTTCATTTTACTTCTTGGAAAATCTGAGGGATCTAAATTCAAATGCATTTTTTTTACTTTACTCATTAACAGAAAGGTCATTTAAATTTTAATAAAATAAGTATATATAAATGTATGAAAATTAACAGTTTTCCTATTTATATTTATTTTTTGCATGATGAGTTTTTGATTAGTATAATTTTTATCATTATTTGACTATATATGTAATCATCTTTGCACATTTCAATTATATTCATATTAGGTTATCTCAGAAGTAATGGGGGTGTCCTCGTGGTGTAATGGTTAAAGCGATGGACTGCGGGATCGTATTACGCGAGTTCGTACTCCAGTCACGCTATTACGTTCACTTTCGAGCAAATACCCTTGGGAAAGGTATGAACCCCCTTATCCTCCCAGCTATGGGTTAAATAGTACCACTACTGTTCTTCTAGGAGAATGGCTTTGGCATTAAATAACTTACAAAGGTTGATATGTCATTCAACAAAAGAAACCAAACCAATTAGAAGTAATATCAAAAATTTAATAATGATAGACTGAATAATATTTTCTCTATACTAAAATGCTTAAATGACAACAATATGCTTGTATATGTTCAAACAGTTATATTATCACAATATGTTGCCACTAAGTAACTTGACCTTCCTAAAAAGGAATGTATCTTTGAAGCACTGTAGATAAATAATGTTCTATGAATTAACAAAAGGCATTTTGAGTTGCTACAAGTCCTCATTACAATAATAGCAAAGATCTATTGTCAGCAGTTTGAGTATTAAAACACTACTTTGAAGCAAAAGAAGCCCAGTTAGTTCAATAGTAAAGGTACAGTGTTTCCTCATGATAATTCATACAGCAATGTTGCATCTGAAAAATGGAAGGAAAAATTTTACACACCCTATGTATTTTTCAGATCTTGTTCCATGTGATTACCATCTATTTTGAAATTTAGAAAGTCATTTTGATGGTTTCGTTCTTAAAACAGATGAGTAAATAGAAACTTACCTCACTACATTATTTTCTTCTAAACTACTTTTATAAAAACATCATTATGATAATGAATCATTTAAAGGAAGTTATTGATAATGATGTAACTTATACTAATGAATAAATTCTAATCAAACAGGAATTTTTAAATATTTTTCCTGAACCTAATTTTAAGCATGGCTCATGGGATTACACAAGTACACGTGTAATATTACGGACGGGCACTGTCATTGAATTGTGGCGGTCTCAAGGTTGGAGAATGTGCGAGCACATCAGCTGTCATCAATCATTGGGTACATGGGTCTGACGATCAAAAATGTTATGAACTTTGCTTGTGCAGGCAGAGTGACCTGTAGAGTTCAAGCATGATTTTAATATAATCACGCGTGAACTTTCACGTGCTACACTACTGTTTTCACTGGTGATTATCGAGTCTTTGGGAACCTTCAAATTGATCCATCAAATCGCTATATAAGGAAATCAAGTAACGAGATTTTGGCAGTTCAAAGCAGGTTTCCAAACAGATTCAACAGAGGTCCATGACGCCCCGACCCATGTCATACCCAGCCTGTCAGCAATTCGACTGATATGAAAATATCAACAAGCCAACGATAACGCCGCCGCCATCATTGCCAAGAAGAGGAGGGAGGAAGAACACTATTGAACAAACTTTTTAAACTACAGTCCACTGTAGTCCCCAAGAATAAAAGCGACTACTATTTTCTTCCTTAACATTCAAGTTTTGAGTGTTTCTTTTCTGCGAACTCCTTTCTTTCAGACACAACGTATTTTGGTCCTATGCTACACACGCATATATAAATAAGAATTGTAAGTAAAAGATATTTATTTCAAAGGAGGTATTTAACATTTCCTCTTATAAATCTTCATTACTATATTATCAATTCATTTTTAAATCTGACTTTCTTTAACCTCATATAAATAGAATTTTTCTACTATTAAAATGTCTTTGGAAAAAATAGATATTTTATCTAAAAAAAAAAATAGAAAGCAAATTTATAAGAAATGACTCATAATTTATTTCTTGCATTGTCATTCATTAATCAATCAGACTGAACAATAATATTGAGAGTAAAGCCTTGATGAAATGTCATCTGAAAATAAAGTTAATCTCAGGTGTTTGGTTTAAAACCAGAATGACAGCCCCTGCTGCTGTTGTTGTTGCTGCTGCTGCAGCTGATGGAAATACTTAACTCATACCAAATAGGCAATAGACAAATAATCCCAATCAAGCAGATGAAAAGGATTATTAACAGCTATTTAAAGTAGAGATAAACTAAAAATATATTTGCAGTAATGATACTTCAATCAGCTGTTGATCATTTCAATATATCAAGTACCTAATCATTTCTTTATTTTTGTATTCATATCAAAGAGGCTTTTGTCTGTTATTTTTACATTTCTCTCACAATTTTTTTTATACAAATGCAAAGTTGTTGCTTTTTGATGGCAGGAAGTGTTGGATAACAGTCTTAAAATTTTGATCATTTGATGATTCTGAATTAAACAGATAAGTATCCATACAGAGTGTATATTTGTTTCACAAACATTTTTTTCTCAGATGATGAACTAAGGCTGAAAAAAATATTCAGATAACTGAAAAAATTGGTCTTATTTCATTATTAATTGTTGAAATGGATATTTGTTTCAATGAGCCAATTTTTGCAGATGGCTGAATCTCTGGAACAAACCAAATAAAAAAACTCAATATAATTGGTTGGTGAGTGAGTTTGACTTGAAGCAATATAACAAAGATAAAAACTTAGAATTATAGAAGTAAAGAGATAACACTTTAGGATATAATTCATCACAAGACAATAGCATTAGAGGATCACTTCCAAGCATATCTGTTTTTTCTTTGTTTTTTAACTCACTAAAAATTAAAACTGATTTCTAAGAAAAATAACCAAACTTTTTAGCTATTGAGTGCACCAATCAAAGACAAAATACAAGTAAACTAATCTTATATCTACAAACAGCATTTATAAGTGCTCTTTGTTTTGTTTTTTTAAATATAACAGAGGTCATAATCTTGGAGAGACCAATGAGCATCACCCAGGAGAAAAATATCTTTATAAACAGTCAACAATATTGTCAGACCATTTATATGAGATAAAAATATTTCTTTAGATTCTGAGACTAAAAAATGTCCATTATTACATTTCATGTTTCAGCACTTAATTAAGGATAATCCTAAAAAAAATGTAAGAAATATGTCCAGTAAAAACATTTGTAATGTTTATTTCAACTACATGAGAGCAACACCTGCATTGTATGATTGAATTAAAGAAGACAAAATATAATGAAAATGTTTTGGTAAGAAGCAGGATTGTCAAATACTTCAAAAATGAAAAAGATAAAAAAAAAAAAAAACATTCATTTTTCCTGTAGAGAAAGCTGAAAATAGTGAAAAGTGCCATTCTTAGAATTTCAAACATTTAAATGCAGAAAAAAAAAAAAAAACAGAAGCAGGAAGAGAAGTAGGAAAACTATCTAAAAGAATCTATAAGCAAACTCTCGTTTACTACATCATATTGTTTTTTCATTAATGAAAAAGGTCTCCTACTGGGATTTGTAATAAATCAGCAAAGAGAGAATGATTAGATTTGTAATGGGTTTGTACGTGAGAAAGAGAGCTAAATAAACTAAGAGCATTGAAATCATCTGCTTGGTTTTTGATCAGCATCCAATACTGAAAATATACTTTCATAGAGATTTTCACCATCAAGTAACGATATATGAGCCAAAGAAAAACAAGATCATTTGAAATATAAAATAACCAAAACCATAAATGTAATTTTTTAAAAATTGAACATTCAAAATTTAAACTTTTATCTATTTATTTATTTATTTTTAAAACATGACTTGGAATATTTTTTGCTTCTTTATATACAAATAAGTCCATTCTCTCACTAGCGTGACTTATTTGAATAAAAGAAGTAAGGCTATTTTATGGGGGTAGCAGGAAAATAAAGTAACTGTTTATTTTTATTCATGCATTTTCTAGAGATTAAAGGCATTATAAAATGAATGGCATATTTATTAGTGCAACATTCATCCGAAATAAGAAATCTTTATGATTGATATCAGTAATAAACAATATATAATTTAACTTATACAAGAATTTGGGTTTTTTTTTACTATAATTATAAAGTAATTCTTTTTTAACTTATTAAACATTAATGTGGATCCATTTTGTAATGTTTCAGTTTATAATAAAGGTTTAAACCAAATCAATTTGAAAAACTCAATCAAACGATAAAGGAATTAAAGAACTATCATCATTTATACAAGTATTTAATATTATTGAAAGTAAAATTTATTAATTTTTATTCTAAACTATAGTTTTTATTTAAAATGACAGAAATATTTTAATTAAAGTTGATAATCTAGAGTCATTGTATGAAACTGAAGTAGAATGTATAGAGCAACTTTATAAAATTTTTCATTTAAAAAAAAAGAAAAAAATTGATAATCATGGGTGTGCAGCCTTCAGGAGAAAACCTGATGAACTAGTTTGAATGAGATCTTACAGACTTTAGTGGGTATCTTGGCAGGAAAGAAAAGGTAAATAAAAAAGTGCAGTGTCCAAAATGAAAGCCAAAGTGATCAAACTTTTAGAAGAAAGATTATATTTTAAAGAGTGCATATCTAATGTTGAATTGTGACCATATATTTCAAACCTTAGATCTAATAGGGTTATAAGAGAAGCAGATTATCTTCTTTCTTATCTATATTATTTTTAATCTCTCTAGTTCACTCTTACACATGTCATCTCTCCTTGGGGCAGAATTTGCTATAAACAATACAAACTCTACTTTTAAACCAACATAAAAATGAAGAGAGAGAAGAGAACAAGAGGGTCCAGGTGACATGTCAACATTTTTAATTCTTATAATGGCTAAAAAATAAAACAATAGACTGAATAAAGATAAATACAACATTCAATAAATATAGCTGGAAGGCTTTGAAAGAATTTAATAATACAAAAAAGACCTATAAAGAAAAAAAGTAGAGGGCTTTACCTGATTAACTAATTTTCCTATGAATTATTTAAAGAAAAAAATTGACTTTTAAAGTATATGTATGATGTACCTGCAACTTACCACCCGATAATTATTACTCCAGCAACCTATCATGAGATAATTATTACTCCTGTAATCTACCACAAGATAATTATTACTCCTGCAACCTACCATATGATAATTATTACTCCTTCAACCTACCAGGAGATAACTATTATTCCTGCAACCTACAATCTGATAATTATTACTCCTGCAAGCTACCATAAGAAAATTATTACTCCTGCTACCTAGCATGAGATAATTATTACTCCTTCAACCTATCAGGAGATAATTATTATTCCAGCAACTTACAATCTGATAATTATTACTCCTGCAAGCCACCATCTGATAATTATTACTCCTTCAACCTATCAGGAGATAATTATTATTCCAGCAACTTACAATCTGATAATTATTACTCCTGCAAGCCACCATCTGATAATTATTACTCCTGCTACCTAGCATGAGATAATTATTACTCCTTCAACCTACCAGGAGATAATTATTATTCCTGCAACTTACAATCTGATAATTATTACTCCTGCAAGCCACCATGAGATAATTATTACTCCTTTAACCTACCAGGAGATAATTATTATTCCTGCAACTTACAATCTGATAATTATTACTCCTACAACCTACCATCTGATAATTATTTACTCCTACAACCTACCATCTGATAATTATAAAATCAAAAAAATCAATACATGTTACCAAGTGGACAATTAGATAACTAAATATTTCATAAGATTATATTCAAGTAACTTGCCTGCAGCCAGCCAAATTAAATGATGAAAGATGCAATAGATATTTATTGTTTATGAAGAAACAATTAGCAATTCAAAAATCAATTCAAATGCTCAGAGATACTCTTGCTTTCTCTCTAATATAATTCAGAGAAAAATCTATTCTCAGAACTATTAGTCATACAAGGTGAAAATATTAATTTATTTTATTGACTTTCATAGTTAATTATTCTATCTAATTATTCAATTGGTTAGCAACTTCTTTCTTCATTTATTAAATCTATTCTTTGATCTTAATTCTTTAGTAAAAAAAACATTTGTTTTCTTGTAGACTAAAGTTATTTGTTGAATCTAATTTTATAAGAGGTTTTATCAGGACAAGATTTAAAAGTGTGTAACTGTTGTTCTTCTGAGATTTTTGTTCTCATTTTTTTTCTTGTTACCAAGAATGTTTTCAAAGATGTTTACTCAGAGCAAATGGAAGTTTAAAATGTTAATCTATTAAAGTACCAGCAGAAAAGGTGTACTTGACCAATACTAAAAGAAGCTTTACTCAAGATGAAAGTCACTAGTTTCTATATGAACAAATTCCCTTAATTAAGTAGAGGGAGTCCTAATGGTGTAATGCCTTAAGTGTGGGACTAAGGACTCCAATCCCACTATTACATTCACTTTCAGACTAATACCATTGGGAAAGCTATGGGTTAAATAGTATCACTACTGTTCTTTTACAAGAATGGCTTTAGGATTAAATAACCCACAAAGGTTGATATGTCATTTAACAAAGAAAACAAATCTTAACTAAGTAATCACACTCTCAGCTATACATTAAGTATACTTATAGCAGCAGCAACATTAGTAGTGGTAGTAGCAAAAACAAATTAGCATAACAACACCAATCACATACACTTTTGTAATCAAGTTTTTAAGGGGATGAAATATCTGAGGACAATCCGTAATTTTATTCATTCATTTGCTTTACTGATAAATACGTCAGTGCTCAAAAACTAATCCTTCTAAAATGTCAAAACAATTGTAACTTTTCTAAAAATTAATAATCAGACATGTAACCTTAAATTCTGTATCTCAAAAGAATTAACAGTAAAGAGGACCACATTTTAACTTCTATAAGTAAAAACTCAAGAGGAGAGAAAATAAACTATATTTAAAAGCTACACAATATGAAGCTATACAAAACTGAACCTTTGTTTTCATAGAATTTAAAATATTTCCCAAATATATTCAAAGATAGCTTTGATGGATTTTCTTTTTTTTTCCTTTTAAATAGAAAAAGATTGTGAAGAACATAATTCCAAACATTTATTTTAAGTTTTTGAAAGCATATGAATTGAAAGCCAATTTTGAAGAATTTATTTCTGAGTAATTTTTTTTTTAAATCTAAAAAGAAGCTAAAAATAATAATAATGAAAGCAACTAAAAAAAATGATTATCTAAATAACAAAATAGAAAAACAAATATTTTAAAAGTTCAACTAGAATGGACATGTTAAAGAAAAAAGCAGCTCAAACTGATTATATAAACATCAGAGCTTTTGCATGATAGAGACAAGATCCAAAATAATTCTTTTTTATTACTTACACCCACTCAAGAGTCTGAATTTTTATCTACCAGTGTATGAATTTTTGAATTATTCTGTTAGGATGAAGATGAGTTTTTTCATATCACATCTCTTTTTTAGTAATTTAAACATTAACAAAGGTGAATGTTTTAATGAAGAATTGACTTATCTAACATATTTAAACAATATTAACCAATCAGATAAAGTCAGTCACTTTGCATTTTATAGACAGTAACTAAAAGAAAGTAAATTAAATTTCGGATGTAGTAATAAAATAAAATTCTTAAGCTAAAATTTTAGAATAACCATAAAATCTATAAAAGGTCAAATCAAACCGTAAGGTTGTTGTAAAAATATTTTACTAAGAAAACCAAATTCAAAGGTCTGAACAAACTTAATAATTATCCTTGTAGACAATTATAAATCTCATTAAACCAAGTAGAATAAAATTCCTTGATAAATGGTGGAAATTGATATACTTTTCTTTTTAAGATTGGAACCGATTTCATTTAGAGCAATGACATTTACAAAATAGAAATTCTTATAAATCACTAAAAATTGGTTGTCATATCATTTGTGAATAGATCAATTAATTGACATGAGGTTCGTAACACTTTGTAATTTATAATATACAAACTAATTTGATTAGCACTTATATTTTGCTTTATAATCATTTCTCTTATTTGCTACTGTTATGATGCATACAAGAATAAAGTCACTATATTTGCTAAACATTTTACTAGAAAATGTAATCATGTATCCTATCAACACAAATATACCCAGATATTATAAATTATGAAGAGTAAGCAATAATTTTGTTATTCTCATCTTTTACTATTTCTGTTTCAAATAATGTGCTATTTGATAACAACCAGGCATTATAGTGACTATTAACATTTGAGACATCAGTTACTAATTTAATATGATTGTCATTAAGGACACATTTTCAAGAAGTTATGAAATGTAGATGATTGTCTAACCACAACTAAATTAAAATTACAATTAGAACAGGTGCTTGTAAAAGTTCATCAGTCAAGAAACATCAACCATTATGAGCGATACTATCAAATACCAAAAGCTTCACCACCACCACCACAAGTGCCACCCAACCACCCACCAATCTCAAACCAGACCCATGCAGAAGCAAATGAGTCACAGGTGATGTGATCAACTACAGAAACAAACACACTCATCAAATTCACTGGCAGCTTAGTACAACCTGATGACGACTGGGAATCAAAAACACCAATGAAAACATTGTTAATAAAGATAGGAATAATAAAACTTTGAGTAAATATATACATGCCATTGATACTTCATGTCAAAAACATTGAAACATACAAAACAGATTCTTTTCTGTTTTGTTAAAGAAAATGATGCATATACTTACACCCGATATTGATGAAATTAAAAAAATAAGTGAAAAGAAGTTGCTTCAAATTCCTAACTGTGTGAATAAAAACAAGATAAAAACTGATTAAAATATATTATCATATCTCATACACATTGTAGAATTTGTTTCTTCATTCATAATATTATTATTTTCAGAGAAAGACAGTGGATGCTGATCATGAAATCCAAGTAGATGAAACTAAATATTTTGGGTGAATAAGCAACAATCTGCCATTTGCCTCAATGGTGCATCTCTAATCTGAACACTTTTTGAATTTGAACAGCAGAGCATAAAATGTGATTGTAAAGGAGAAAGTTAAGTTGAAATCAGCAAAGAAAAAACATCAATGGTTGAAGGATCAGGAAATCATTGGAAAAATAAAGGAAAAAAACAAAACTTTATCCTTTACACAACATTAAATGCAATACACTCTAAATTGAATACAGAGAAATTATAAGCTGAAAAGTTCCTATATAAAATAAGAAACTTGTTATTTGGACTGTACACTCATTCTGTAGTTGAAATCTAAACTATTTGATCAGTATTTATATTATCACTTTCTTCAAAAGTTACTAAAAAGTCCAAGTAATTCATATGACTGTACTGGAAGAAAAAATAAAAATAAACAGCACCTTCACTAACCCCATATGTAAAATTGCTGAGTTTTTCCTTCAACACTATCTGATGTTAAGATCCAACACCCATTCTATTCTGTTCATCTGAAATATCCCAATTTGACTACATTACCAGGCACCTGAAAGAAAATGAGTGTCAAGACCAAATAACAAACTTCATACAATACTCATAGGTTAGACTATAAAAGAATAAATTCTACATATTATGGAATGTCAAAATGATTTAAGGGAATTGAAACAAACAGTGTTGCATTGGAATTAACTGAATTTTTCCGAAATATAAAACTATTAAGTGATCAGTTAAAGTATGTCCCATGAAAAGCAGAAAAGGCAGTAACTATTGGCAATGTCATGTCTGCCCTCAAGTCTCAGGAGCACAAATCTTAGGTAGGAACAGCACGAGCCATGTGTAGCTTGACTTGCCTTGAGGTAATCCCAGAGATTGAAGCTTTATAAAAACACTCCGTACACACCAGGCTTTTGCTATAAAACCCAACCCAAGAGGTCGCATGATCGGAGCCAGTGGTATTTGAAAATTAGGGATGAACTTGAAAACTGACATGGAAAAACACAAAATGGAATAAGAAAAATGAAAAGAAATATCTACAAAAAAAAAAAAAGGAAAAAGAAAAAAAACTAAAAGAAATTCTAAATGTTTTAATTTAGAATAAAGAATAGAAAATATTTTTTCAAAAAAATATAAATTAACAAAAATATTCAGTGCAGATATACTGTATTGTGTAAGAGGAAGAAATTGACATAAATGGTTGAGACAGAAGACACATCACTGAAGACATTTATACTATTCAGTGCACAACTACAGAGTTGAAAGATAAATTGTTCTTATTACACATTTTGTACTAAAGATGATTTCAGCTATAATGGATCATTTTCCATTCAGATATTCTTTCATAATTAATTTTATGTAAAATAAAACATGCTTAAAGAAATATGACAAAAAATTAACTTCTTATATTATTAATAGAATTTTATTAACTAAAATAAATCTACAAAAATCCTATAAACTAATTTTAGTAACTCTATTATTTCAGATTTTTAATATTTAATAATCTGAAAATTTCTAAGCCATTAAATTAATATATTTGAATGACTTTTAAACTATTAAAAGACAAAAAAAGAAAAGAAATCTCATGCAATTGAATAGAATATAACTTTAAATAAACATTGAATTTAAAATTAGGTTAGTTGTGTTTTGTGGCATATCAACCCTTACATGTTATTTAATGCCAAATTGTGTGTGTGTGTGTGTGTGTGTGAATATATATATATATATATATATGATTTGTAAGCAAATAGTTTGTAGGTAACATTATCTATTAACTAGCAAGAGCTCATCTGTTTACACACAGTTAAATGGTTTCAAATATTGGTATCCAACACTAATAATTTTATTTAATATTAATCACTTGTTGGCATATAGTTTAGTGGTTTCAAGTATTGTTATTTAACATTAGTAATTCTATTTATCAGGTATACCTATCTAATTTAATACTAATCATTTGTTTGCACACAGTAGAATATTTTCAAATATCGTGATTGTTTACACAAAGTTAAATGGATTCAAGTATTCCTATCTAACACAAATAATTCTATTTAAGATTAATAATAATCCCTAGTAAAAGATTGAACAGTTCTATTTGACCCATAGATGGGACCGTTGTAGGTACTACCCATCTAAGTCAGAGTGGACCTGAGAGTAATGGTAATGAAGGGGTATTCCATATTTCCCAAAGCTCTAGGACTGAAGTCTCACTATCAGATAGTTTAGTGTCATATCCTAAACACTTGGTGGGGGAGGGGAGATCTTACCCCCCTGCAGAAATGCAATCAGCATATTCTACAGCCTCATCTGACTGGGCTGGATTTTAGATTAATAACAACAGATATTATTAGATTAATCCAAGTTTCCAATATTTTTTGACAAAATATAAATTTACATCATTATTCAGTTAAAATATTTTCCCTGGTTTTCTATAATATTGAGCTATATTTAAGAATAAATGATTTCAGTTTTTAATTGAATGAATTCAATGAATTATTTCAATATCTTTTTCAATATCTTGAACATGTTGCAAACATTGAGGAAATAAGGAATATAGCATGAAGCAAAACAAGTAACAACGTGAAGTCAATAAATCCAAGAGAAAATAAACTACATATTGAAGATTATTTACTGCATTACATTTGCAATACAAATATAGGTATTGGCAAACAATATAATCATATCAATTTTCTTACTCAGGAAAAAGTTCTTTTTCTCTTCCAATGCGTTTTTCAAATGAGTCAATTTTCACAGTAGCATTTCACTGTAGCATTTTACAGTAGCAATCTGTTGTCAAGATTTCAGCAAGGTGTAATAAAAAATGCCCTTAGAAGTGCCCACTAAACACACAAAAGAAACATTTTTTCCCTCAATAAATTCCATTTTTTGGTTGAGAAGGTTGTTCCAAATCTAGTTACAATTTTCTTCATTTTGGATTCTCATAATAAATCCACTTTTACTACCAGTGACTATCAAATTAAAAATGATTTTTTTTTTACTTTTATTCTGCATTGACCTAGTAAAGACAAGTATTTAAACATTGACCAATTATCATTCACATAAGCTCATATGGAAACCATTTAAACATTGACCAATTATCATTCACATAAGCTCATATGGAAACCATTTTCACAATTATAAAGTTTTTCGTGAGGTTTGTACATAACATACAACTGAAGATTGATGTCAAAAGAAATAACAAGTTGAGTAAACTTTAAAGACACTTTGAAGATTTCCCTTATATTGTGCAAAAAACAGGATTTGTAATTTTCACAAAATTCTAATAAATTGCAAAGTAATAATTATTGACAAGATAAAGGAGCATTTTAATTAAAGAGAGAAAATATCCAAACAAAAAATAAATTTGCAACATCTTGAGGTACAATATCATTTTTGACTGGGGTACAGTATTATACCATGTACTCAGGGTATTGTTGATACACCCCTTATTTTGGAACCTGTGCAAAGAGTTAAGTGAATTAAAACACATATTCAAGGTATGGCAATTTCATTTTCTATCAGTGTATAAAATCTGAGTTAAAATCATTAAAAATGTACTTATGGTAAATTAATTCTGCTGAACAGAAACTTTTAATCTATCATCTCAGAACCCAGTGACATTATAGATGATAAATAATGTAATTTTTAATTGTTAAAAATATCAGCCTTTGAATTAGTGTGAAGGAAATTTAATAGTTCAGAGAAAACCAAACTTTTAAAAAAATCAGTTCTATCAAGATTTTAACCTCCAACCAACAACATCATTTAAAAATCTGGTTACCACATTCTAAATTTTTGATTCAAAGTTTGTTACTTGCATTTTTCTTTAAGCCTAATTATATTTTTTATTTGTTAATGAAATATATTTTTGGTTAATGTAGAACTGGTTGCTCTTCAAATAACTAGCCAAGTATCATAACAAGTTAAAGGCTTAACAATAGAAAAAATACTGGAGATAAAAAAAAAGATTATATTTTAAAATCTTAAAAAAAGATTGAAAATGCTGAGTTGAAATTTAATTTGCTTTTTGCTAAAGAAAAAATATTAAAAGTGTATTAAGATTGAGTTATAAAGTTTATATGATTTCATTAAAAGATTAAATCTTTATGCTTTCTATTAAATTGTGCATTTTTTCAGGTCTTTTTTTTATACCAATCTTAACTATATGAATTTAATACCAGTATTTTTAGCAAGGTCTTTGAGTAAACTGGTAATTTCTCTCAGATTTTTATACAACACCAAGGAATTTACAGTATAGTTTTTTAAAAAAAATCGCCAAAAAGTAGCTGTCTGACTACCTCAAGAAATCGTAGAAGGCCTTGAATAAGAACTTGATTTTCAGACATCAAGACAAACATCAGAAAAGTACTTACAAAATGAAAAATATAAAAGTAACATCTATAATTAATCAATAAAAGAAAAGTACAAACTACCTAAAAAAGCTACAAGATCTTACTATATGATTAAAAAACAAGCAAAAGTAGTATTCATCTAGTATAAAAGAACATATTTCACAAGAATCCACACAAACATGATGGCTTAAAGTGCAGTTGATACATGATAGGAAAAACAAATAAACTCTCAAAAGATAAAAAGGGATTTATACTTATATCATATTTATATATTCTTATTTCTCTAATTATGAGTCTCAAATTAAGTTAAGAATAGGTAAAATTCATTTTATATTTTTTACCTATCTTTAGTATATTTTACAGATGAACATCAAATATTAAAAGTGCAAAGTTATAACTGAATGCATTGTACAACATTCAGACACACATATTGTTCTTTGTGGCAAATTCAAAGAGTAAAGATTATAAATATGTATATCAATATCTACTAATAATCATTAAGAACAAAACTTATGGAGGAAGAATTTTAAAATCAAAATAAAATGTCCCAAATATTAACTTGCCAAATAAATAGATGTTTGCCATTTTGGTGAAGTTTTCTTAAAAGAAATCATAGAAACAAATGAAATTTTGCTTTTCATTAAAAAAGCAAAAATCTCTACTTTCTGCAAAAAAACTTTTAAACTGAATCAAAAATTCTACAACAGAAGAGATTTTACTATCAGCAGTAATTTCCTACAAAAAAAATATCACTAGATTTCACATTTGGTGCATTACGTTGGAATATCCCAAAATAAAATGTTTAAATTAGAAGTTTTATTTTCTAAAGCATTTCTGTAGCCCAAAGAAAAGATGACAGTAAATTTAGTCATAGAAGGTGGTGAGTGCTAAGAGAAATTAGAGAATTCTCCAGAATAACAAAAACACTTTGCATTGACAGACCACAGAAATAAAAACAAAAAAAACAATGGATACAGACCCAGTGAAAAAAAAAAAGAGACTCACCATCTTCCCTCGCTTGTTTAGGATGAGGGCCACAAAATGCCAAAAATTTATTTGGGATAATCCAGTTCAAATCTCCATTTTCTACTTTCTAAAAAGAAAAATATCAACCATTAAATATTATGAGAAAAGGCACTTTTTTATAATAGATGTTGAACTCAATTATTTTCCTAGCCAAGTTTTTAAGAGTTTATTCTAAAATTAAAATCAAAGAGAGGCTAGAGTTAAGATTTTAATTATAGCATTTTGATTTCAATGAATTTCCATTCAGACATCTTTCTTTCTATTAAATCTTAAAATAAATTCTTCTGGATATGATTTTCTCTAATTTAAATAAATCATGTCACTTAACTCCTCAATATGCACAATAAATAGATTATCTAAATTCAATAATTATAGCTTTTAAAGTAGGACTTATATAAAATTCATTGATTTTAAAATATTGATTTGAAATTCAATTCTTCATGAAACTAATACAAAAGCATAATTTTTACATTGATTCATTTAAATATAATTAATTTGGCACCAGATAAAAAAATTGGCTATCAATGGGATTTAAAATCAAATTTCAAAATATAAGTACAATAATAAAAACTCAACATTTTTACCATTCTAACTAAAAGACATGGTCACAAAATAATGAAATTCTAATATTTATCAAGTTGACTTTTAATGTTACTGTTAAAATGCCACAATTTCTTCAAGTTTGTATTTTTATTCTCACCTCATAATATTCATATTCTTCCACATCAAATGTTTCAAAGTTGAAAAATCCATGTATCAAAGCCTTTAAAGAAAAAAAGAAAAAAAATATTTATTAAGAAGTCCAAAGCGATTTCATTCTTAAAAGTTTAACAGCTTACATAGAAGAATTCAAATCATAAACAATAAGATAGATTTTTCAGTTCTTTGCTGTTATTGTATTTATCAAAAGTTTTAGTTATAATCATTCATCAATAAAGCTTATTCTTGACTAATCTAAAAAAAAAAAACGTTATGTGGAAAATATTTATCTAGTCTTGACCTGAGAGTTCAATATGAGAAGGTAAATCAACCTTGTTAACATGAAACCTGAAACAAGAGCAGCTTAGATATAACAAGCAAAATCTGCCAAATATCAAGTCTACCGGTCCATTGGCCTAGCAGTTAGAGTGTTTGCTAATGGCTCGGGAGACCAGGGTTCAATCCCAAGTTGAGTCATACCAAAGACTTTAAAAATGGTACTTGATGCCACCTTGCTTAACACTCAGCATTATAAGGTATGGATCAAGGGTAAAGTGGAGTAATCCAGGGAAAGGAGTAGTGCCTTCCCTTACACCGCAGTGTAGTAGCTATTGAAAAGGGAGCCTTTGGGTCACCCTTGACTATGGTTGCCAACTTTACTTTACTTACCAGCAGAAGCCAGCAAGATGTAACATGGTTAGACCACAGAGCTAACTTATGGAGCCATAGTGGAGTTTTAACCACAATGAAATACTATTCAATGTCATTGAAATAAGAGGCCCCTGTGGCATAATAGTTATTGTTGTAGGATATGGACTTGGCAACACTAGTTCAAATCCTGGACAAGGCTGTTTGGATTTCACATCACACTAATAACTTTGGGAAAATTATAGATCCAACTATTCTCCTTCCAGCTAAGGCTAAATAGTAGGGCAGATTGGGCTTTTTAACCTTGGTGTGACAACCAGCCTAGAAGAAGAAAACTCTGAATTCAAATCAGTTGTACTCTGCCTAAAAATTGACCTTGTGCCACATCCCACTCACAGCAGAGGGGTTGTTAAATAACATACATTGAAATATTTATAGAGAAAAATTGAAGAACACGGTAATCCAAAAAGAAGAATTTAATGTAAAAGAAAGTCAACACTATAAAATTTTGATGCTAATGAACCATTATCAAGACTAGGAAAAGATGATATGAAGTGACATCAAATCACCGAAGGATGTTTAATAAAATGATTTCCATTATTTACTTCCATTGAAATATTTCTATCTTTCCCCATTGTCAAGCCATGAAGTAACTTAACTAAATACACATAAAAAATATGCCAAAATACCTAAGAATTTACTTAACAGTCAAAACCAAAAAATAAAGATAATTTTTTTGTATACATACATATCCATACATTTTCATCCCTGAGGTTAGTTATATCAAAACTTTTTTTAAGGCATTATAATCATTAATCTTTCTTGGAAGTTTCTTATCATTCATTTTATATGTTGATTAAAATATTTTGTTGTTCATTAAATATGCACAACAACTTCTGTGCTCATTTCTTGATGCTTTGAATATCAAATTCCAACATTGGTTTCTCTAACATTGGAGACGTAATACTTATATCCAATCAAATTAGTAACCACATCAGGATAAAAAAATTATCTATTGACTTTTAAAGTAAAAAGCTTAAGTGAAATCCAATAAGTATTTTATGATGTAGAATTTTTACCACTGATTATGGCTAACAATAGGAAAAGCTTATGTTCAAACAATAACAGGGTTAATTTGTTGATTGTTTTTCAATAGGAATTGAAATCATGTCTTTACGGTATGCAGTGCCATGTTTTAACAACTTGTAAAATATTTTTTTAAAAATTCCCCTCGCCCAAAAGAAATTTCCATTGTTTCTAGAATAAACCATGACAACATATCAGTAATGATGACAGCTTGCTTTGTTTTAGCATTTGTGTTAAAGCATCCACAAAAGAATTAAAGAATGAGGATGAATAATTAAAACAATATAAAATTATGAATGATCAGACAGTCAAAGAATCATATTTATCATCATCATCATCATATCGTGCTGGCAGCACGGATATCCCTGACCCTCTCTCGCCACTCCTCCCTATCGTTCATCGCCCTAGGCAGGTCTTCAGGACAACAACCTGTATCCTCACATAGCTGCTGAATGTACGTTAGAGCTGGTCATCCTGCTTTTGCGCGGCCATAAGTGGGGATCCATAAGAGTACATCTCTTATGAGTTCATCTCTGCTTCTCCAGCAATGTCCTGCATGTCTGGTTCGCCTAACTTGAATAGTTTTCGTGATAGGGGGCAGGTGGCCGTACAGTTGGTGTCTTGTGGGGTGTTGCTGCCAGGACTTGTTCAGGATTGCACGCAGCATTCTTGTGTAATTGCCATCTAGCTTCTTCTCCAGCCGTTTTGTTAGCGTCCATGTAGTGCATCCATATAGCAGTATCGATGTGACCGCTGCCTGGAAGAAACTGCGTTTCATTTTATCGGTTAGGTCTGATTTCCATATAGTCGATAGCCTATTGATAGCTGTCCATGCTTTCGTTAACCTCGTTTTGATGTCCTTTTCGGTTGATTCGACGCTGCTTCCTAGGTACGTGAATTTGTCTACTAGTTTAAGAGGGGTTCCTTTTAGAGTGGAGATGTCCCCCATTTGGTTATAGCACATATATTCCGTTTTGTGTGCATTAACATGGAGGCCTATGCTTGCTGCTGCTCGTTCCAAACTATGCAGAAGTGTTTCGGCTTGGTCAGGTGTATTTGCCAGTATCGCTATGTCATCGGCGTAGTCGGCGTCGGTAATTGTTGTTGCGGGGTATCTTCTGCTTCTTTTCTTCGTCAGTTCGAAGCCATTCTCTTTGATTTTGTCAATCGATGTTCTAAGTACGTAGTCTAGACAAATGATAAAGAGATACGGAGCCAGCGTGTCCCCTTGTAGTACTCCTGCTACAATGTCGAAGTATTCTGTGTCTCCATCTGGTGATCGTACTTTTACTTTAGTGTTTCTATAGAGAATCGTTATTGCCGCTACGGTTTCTTTAGGTATGCCGTACGCTAGTAGGATTTGTTCCATCTTTCCTCTGTGAATGGAGTCGAAAGCCTTGGTAAAGTCGACAAATATTAATGTCGCTTGTAGGTTCTTTGCCCGTACACCTTCAAGGATTCTGCGGATGGTTAATATTTGTGAGGTCGTGGATCTATTTCTTCGGAAGCCATTTTGGTTTTTTCTAAGTATGTTGTCGATTTTGGGTTCTATTCGGTTTCGTAGTAGGGCATTGTAGATTTTGGCAGCTATGGATGTAAGTGTTATGCCTCGGTAGTTTTTGGCTAATCCGAGGTCTCCCTTTTTAGGGAAGGGGAGTATGCATCCCTTCGTCCATCTATCTATCGGATTTTGATTGTATACTGCGTTGCAGTGTCGGAGCAGTATGTCTTCGAATTGTCTGGTCTTCCATACTTCCGGGGGAATTTCGTCCAGCCCTGCAGCTTTCCTATTTTTAATTTTTCTGAGAACCGAGTCGAGTTCTTCTTGTGTGAACGGTCCAAGTTTAATGTCTAATTGTTTGCTAATTATTCTGGTGATTGGTTCATGCGTT
Source organism: Sepioteuthis lessoniana (assembly GCA_963585895.1). NCBI lineage: Eukaryota > Metazoa > Mollusca > Cephalopoda > Myopsida > Loliginidae > Sepioteuthis > Sepioteuthis lessoniana. The sequence continues at coordinate 136,500,820 of OY757907.1, read as the reverse complement.
ATTTTTGGTGGGTTTCCAAGTAAGTTTTCGAAGTGCTGTTTCCACAGTTTTATTCTTTCTTGTTGGTTTGCTGCTTTAAGTTTTGCTTTGGCTGTGTTCTTTCTTCTGCTCACTTCGTTTATTGTTTGCCAAGCAATTCTAGATGGTAGAGACACAAAAATACTGTATTTCATAAAATATAAGGCACATTAGTATATTAGATGCATTCTGAATTTACAATGAAATATGTTGGAAAAATAAGATTTAAGAAAATTTTTCCTGGCTTACACCATAATTCATAGATCCCAAATCTGACTTCATCAAGTAGGATGCAGGGTAATTTTGAAAGTTATAATTCAAAGTATAGTAGAGTTGAGGGCCAAAACTGAAGGCTTATTCCAAAATGTATCGAAGTGATGCATTTTAGTTTTGAGATTTCACTAGTTTGCTTCAGTAGTCAGTTTAAGAAATTCAAAGATAGTTTTGCTTTTTCACTTAGAATAATTTTCCCGATTATTCAATTGAAGTAAGTATAACATTTGTTTATTCTATATCCTTCAGATTTAACTATATTATTTTATATTCATGGTAAAAAAAAAAACTTTTTAGAGTCCAAAATTCACTACTAAAAAATGTCATTTAGGAATCTTCTTGGTCTTGGAAGTTTATTCAAAATTCTTAATCTAAATATAATCTAACATTTCATACTTAAACTGTAAGTGAAAAATGTTAAATAAACCTTGCGTAAAAAATGTTAAATAAACTTTAACTTTTTTCACTTAAAGTTAATTCAATATTCTCTAAAAGCAAATAAATGTGCTAAATGATAAACATGAGTTTTTTTGTGTGGATTACCATGATGCAAAAAAAAAAAAATTCAAGTTTATCATAAAGAGTAATCTGTATTTGTTTTTAACAAGTAAAAATCTATTTTGATTTTATTTTTAACTATAGTTCTTATTACTCTTATTGTAATGTAATGTTTCACACTTTGAAATTAAAGAAAAATACCATACATTAAAAATGCTATCACATAAAGTTAATGTTAATATTTTATTAGGTTTAATTTTTAGAAAACTTTTTCCCTAACTTTATTTTTACACAATGAAATTTATTCAAAAATGTCATTATTTTATCAAAGTTATTTTGATACTTTTATCTATGATATTGTTATTTATAAAAACAAATATAATAATAAAATTTAATATTTTATAAGTAATTTGCATTTACTATTTTTCTTTAAGTTATTTAAAAACAAACATTGAATTTTCATTTTAAATTTAGCATAAAAAATATAAAATAGAAACAAATTTAATGCATCACAAAATAAATGAAAAGGTAATTTAAGAATGTTGTTGCATAAAGATGTCATAATCAAATTCAATAAATTTAATAATTTGATAAATTAAAATTCTTAGGCATCTAAAATGTCAATATCTTTTCTTATTCTACTTATATTCTTTCTGTTTGAAAAAATTTTGGACCAAAAAAGTTTGTTTTTACAGTAAACATAAAATATGATTGTTAAGTCTGAAAGATATAAAATAAATAGATCTTATACTTTAACTGAATAATGGTAAAAGTTATTCCAAGTGTAAAATCAGAATTTTCTTTGAATTTCTTAAGCCAACCACAGAAACAAACTAGCAAAAACTCAAACTGAAACTAAAGTTGCATCACTCTCAAACATTTAGAAATAGGTCTCCAGTTCTAACCCTTAGCTACTTTATGAGAAAGCTTTTAGAAATAAATGCCATGATATGTACAAAACAAGCTGCCGCAGGCATTGGCCTCCATGTTAATGCACACAAAACGGAATATATGTGCTATAATATAATCAAACAGGCAACATCTCCACACTAGACGGAACCCCTCTGAAACTAGTAGACAAATTCACCAATCTAGGAAGCAGTGTCTCATCAACCGAAAAGGACATCGACATGCGGTTAACAAAGGCATAGACAGCTATCGATAGGCTATCGATCATATGAAAATCAGACCTGACTGATAAAATGAAATGCAGTTTCTTCCAGGCAGCGGTTGTATCAATACTGCTGTATGGATGCACTACTTAGACGCTAACTAAACGGCTGAAGAAGAAGCTAGACGGCAATTACACAAGAATGCTGCAAGCAATATTTAACAAGTCCTGGCGGCAACACCCCACAAGCCACCTGCTTCCCATCACGAAAACTATCCAAGTTAGACGAACAAGACATGCGCGTAATGAACAATGGGGAGAAATGGCGAGAGAGGGTCAGGGATATCCGTGCTAGCGGCACAACATGATGATGAAGATGATGATGATACCAATATGTATATTAGCACAACATATGTATATATACCAATATGCATAACAGTACTATATATGTACGTGCACTAATACGTATATCAGCACTATTTACCATATAGTTTCCTATGATGATAACTTGGTATTTTTTTTAGAACAGAGTGTTCATGTTATTTTCAGTAAGCAGCAAAGGAAGTGAAAAACAAAGCTATAGTTATATTATAAAGTTACAAGTAAAAACACACAGCTTAGATAATTTCTGATAAACTGAAAATATCTTAACCAAAAGAAAAGAAACTTGTATACAAGGTAATTCTATATGGTAAAAAGAGATCAAAGATAAACACTGAAGTTTTTTTTTCTTTCTGAAAACATATATTTTTTTTTACCTTGCTCACTGCATGCAGACAATCAAGAAGATAAAGATTGAATGTGTTGGAACCAAATGAAGCATCTCTGAAAAAAAAACAAAGAACATTAACATTGAGAATAAAATAAAACATAAATTTTTAAACAATATATCCTGGTAAATAAAGTTGGTGACCGTAGTCGAGGGTGACTCGAAGGCACCCTTTTCAATAGCTTCTACATTCCCTGGATTGCTCCACTTTACCCTTGATACGTACTTTATAATGCTGAGTATTAAGTAAAGCGGCATCAAGTATCATTTTTTTGAGTCCTTGGTATGACCCGACTTGGGATTGAAAACTGGTCTCCTGGACCATTGACAAACTCTCTACTCATTAGGCCATCGAGTGGTTAGAGAAATGGACTGCTAATCCATTGGGGTCTCCCTGCATGAGTTCAAATCTCATCTTTGTCAAAGAGAATTCTAATAAAGAGATATTGTTCTTTGTAATCCAGGGAAAGGAGTAGGTGAAGTAGCTATTAAGAAAGGAGCCTTCGGGTCACCTTCAACGACTAATATTCTGGTAAATTGTTGATTTCTAAAATTTTATCTTTTAGTTAATACATATTATAATCAATAATTATAGACTTATTTTCATCTGTCCAAACCTAACACTCTTGGACAATTATTTTGTTCTGATTCATGGCTCACAATAGTTGAACAACCAAGAGGAGGTGGAAGATTCAATGAAGGAGTTCTTGGCAACAAAGGACAAGAACTGGTATTAATGTGGGATCAAAGAATTGTCAGAAAGGTGACTTCTGACAGTGCAACACAATGGCTTCTACTTTGAATGCTAGGCTGCTTGTGTTATAACTTGAATAAAGTAAATAAGTGACCAGAATACTGCAAAACTTTTGACCCACCCTTGTGTGTGTATATATATATATATATATATATATATATATATATATATATATATATATACAAACACTGAGTTTAAATTCATCATTCCATCTTCAGTCTTTCATGGTTATTCTTCAGACAATCTTCCAAATTGTCAATCAAAATATTTTAAGATCAAAATCCTTACTTTTACAATATTGTGTAATCTTTATAACTTGGTCATCACAATAAATTTACAGCCTTTATATATATATATATATATATATATATATATATAAACTCACACACACACACACACACACACACACACACACACACACACACACACACAAAGAAAATTCCATATACATGGACACACATGTACTTGGGATGATAGTTTTATACAAAGTGGTATACACTCACACCTAAAGTTACCAGTGTTGACAAGATTATCATTAGATGATTGTGATACCCATTTAAATGGGTTGATAAAAATTCAATGGAAATCGGAAGATAAAAAAACCATGTAGATAAGGGAAATCAGTTCATTTAAATCTGTATAACAGTATTGAAATTTTCATCTTAACATTTGTCTAAAATTCACTCTTTAATTAAGTTGAAATTCTTTCAATTTCCAATGCCAAACACTTTATAATGTTAAAAAGAAAAAATAAATTACTTTCTAATAATATCACACTAAACCTATAATACTCCAAGAAAAATTACAAAGTAATTATTAAGCCTTTACTTCTAAAAGACAAAGATGAAAAAATGCTTTTAATATAAGAGAAAGGCAGGTATCCATAGATTTCTAATAGGGCACAATTACCAAATTTGTTGAATCCTATTTTTCACTTATTCAACATCTAATCAACAAAAATTTATATAAGGGAAGCTTTAATGCCGAAATTCACAGAAGAGAATTTTCATTTTTTTTATTTATCAGCCATCAAAATAATCATTTTGCTAATCACAAAATCAATCTAGGCCTTTGAATTTTAATTGAATCTTTTTTTATTTGTTTATATAGCCCACCCACATGATGTACAATTAAATCATTTGATTTGTTTTTATCTATAAAAACTAGACACTATATATTCAGAGAGAAAGAGAAGTAATGTTAATTTCTATAATCAGCATTTATTATGAATAATATTTTTTAAAAATAAACAAAACTTCCTATCACTGAAAAAAATTAATAATTTTTTTCAGAAATAAATTTATGACCTTTTTTCATGTCTCTATTTAAAATTTAATACACAGAATTAGGATTAATGTTACATTTTATTGTAATCCATCAACAGATCATTGAGAAAATTCTAATGCCCAAAACTGAAAAGTTATTAAGTAGGTTCATTTATTGTGTGTTCAAAATGTACAAAAAGAAACAAAAGAATTTTCATTTTCTGCCTAAAGTGGATTGGTTTCTTATTTAATGGCTTATCAAACTTCATGGGTTATTTAATGCCAGTGTTATCCTTACAGAAGAACAGAAGTGATACTATTTAACACATAGTTTTCCAAAGGGTATTAGTCTGAAAGTGAACATCATAGCACAACTAGAGTTGGAACTTGCTTACTTTGAGGCTGCAGTCCAGCAGTTTAATCACAATGTCAGAGAGACATCGCCCCCCTCCCCATCTAAAATAAAGTAAATTAAGATATTTACTAAGCTTAGCACAAAGCCAAATTGAGAAAAATTGGAGTTTGGAAGATTATCTGCAAATCTTCCAAGTAGGAAAGTCCTTAATAATTAGTATTTACATGGTGCCTTCAGTAAGATTCCAGACTTTTTTTGTACAGGCATCTAAAATTGTCATAGACTCTTGAAAATTCACTGTGTTATTGCTATACATCTTATGAGATGACTGACCAATTTTTATGATTTCAGGTTAAAATGAACAGCTACAGCAGGAATCGGAATACACCCTACTAAAGCCTGATTGCCACAGCTGGTGAATTTCAAAAATGCAATCTGGACGTGAGGACACTTTAGAAGAACCATATGAAAGAAAAATGCTACAGAAACGTATGGAATGCTTCAGACTGCTTTTGGACTGTCTTGCATGAATTGAGCATCAGTTTTTTTGAGTGGCATAAGAGATTCAAGGAAGGCAAGGTGTCTGTGAGGGGGTGATGAGAGGTGTGGGAGGAGTAAGGAAGTCAATACACTAGAGTTGATTGGCCAAAGGGTTAGGGTTATGGTTAGGGTTACTATGTTCAGGTTTTAAGGGAGTTCAGCAAGAGATTCCATCGGAAGAGGCCAGTACTTTTCAAATCGGGTCAGTGGCATTTCCACGAGGATAATGCACCAGTCCACAACTCCATCCTTGTCACAGATTATTTGACCAAGATGGGCATCAAGATAGTTCTTCACCGTCCCTATAGTCCAGACCTTGCTCCCTGTGACTTTTGGTTATTCCCTAAACTCACAGGCTGTCGTTATGAGATAATTGAGGAGATGAAAGAGGCTGTGACAAAGGTCATTGACACGCTCACACAAGAGGACTTCCATGGGCCTTCCAGAAGTTGTTGGAATGGTAAAAGTGCATTGCAGCCGGAGGAGATTACTTTGAAGGGGACTAGAGTTTCATGTGTGTACTATCAATAAAAGTGCCCATACGAAAAAAGTCTGGAAACTTATTAAATGATCCTTGTAAAATACTGTTGAAAACCAACCACTGATATGAATGCAAAATAAACACCTATTTCAAGTCTGACCACATCAGGAAGTTAGCAGAGCATAAAGAAGCATTTCAAGTCTTTATAACAGGTTTGAGAAACTTTTCAATGACAACAGTAATTTTGATCCTTTTGAAATGGTTCATGAGAAAATTATTTTGAAAAAAAAAATAGTCATTAGCTATGGCCTCAAGTCACTCTTGAAGAATGCCATACTTTCAAAGATTTGCTCTGTATAGGGTCTCATTATTTATTTTGTATGATTGTATAAAGATTGAAGGAGTTCTGTGGATAACAATTGCCAAAAAACCATGAGATAATTCCAGTACAGTTTCTGCTGGCACAGCTACAATATGAATATAAGATGCTCACAAGATAGCAATATGTGATACATCATCCATCACCCAATTTTCAAGATTCTCAACAGATAGGTCAACTAGTCAAAAGGCATCTCTTTCAGTAATGTTTTACCTCTCTCTACCTTTTGCTAGCTTCAATCTAAATTTTCCTTTATGATATAAATTTGTTAATTGATGCATTTTATTTAAGAGGAGATTTTAAAGTACTGTTTGTTTCTAAATGAATGAATAAAAAATAATCAAAGTGACTGAGATTCATCATGAAAATGTTCAGCTCACTCCAACATCACCAACAATTCAAGATAAAATATTTTGTCAGCTTGTCTTTTTATCTTAATCCTACTTTTCTTTATAAAGAATTTCTGTTTCTTTTTAATGAATGGAATATTATATAATCAAAAAGGATAGAAAAGCATATGGAATCCAACTACAAGTGCACTTATAACCAAGTTTGTTTTTTGCTTCTTGTTTGAAGTTAATTGTTCAGACAACAGATCTTTATTCTTCTCAATTGATCTTAAAGAGAATGATCTGATAATTAATGGTTAATAGTTCTAGTTGGATAAACTAATTGAAAGTAGTAAACTTACAATTCCCTCCTCCACATAGCTGGTTAATGGTCCAAAATTACTACATTAGAATAATCATGTAAATGTAGATAACCTCGTGTATTTTAAAAAAGAAACTTAATGATTATAACCCAAAAATATTCTATCTTAAAGAAAGCAAGCAGAATATTTGTCTTAAATAAGATCATTGTCCTCTTTTTATTGTAATCACAAAAACATTATAACTTCATGTTGAAATAGGAATTCTTGGAATTTTTTCTATATAATTAACATTTACTGTATCACTTCTGTTTTTCTCTTATATGATTAGATTGTTAATATATTCATCTCAACTATATATGCTCCATTGCACAGAGATTTTGATTAATTACATGGGAAAGAATTTTATTTTGTAGAACTATATTAATAGAAGTTATAAAGTACTAAGTAATAATAATCCGTTTTCTTTAGGTTCTTAACAGATTCAAATTAGAAATATTTTTCCTTTACATACACAATAAGCTCATATAAAAAAACATGGTGAAGTAGTATATTTCTAGTGTTAATGACTACATTTAAATTATTACTATTCAATTTGGAAATAAGCAGTCTCAAATGTATAAACGATTTTGTGGCAAAAAAACACTGAGGAACAGAATCAATGACTTCTCTTAAAAAATACTACAGTAAAAAAATTGTGCACAAAATTCTCATAAAAGATATGTGACCATTTCAGTAACATCACAATAGCCTCAATAAGCTTATAGGCACACCATTCACCCAGCCTGAGATTCAGGATGTACTGCAGACAACTTCTACGTATTGCAGTGAACTCCATATATAATACATACTTTATTACCATAAACCAACAGCAGAACAGCATAAAAGTTAAATAAACCAGGACACAGTTTGTTTTTTTAACAGAGACCTTTTTGCTTTAGAAGATGCAAGTCTTTCAAAGAAATAGCTTTTATTAAAGATAATTTTAAACAATCTTTTTTTCCCCATAACCATTTTTTTTTAATAATAAAAAAACTGAAAGATAAGGATTATAGCTATAATCTATTAAAATACTACCTGTCATTTAATTACTAAAACTGGGCAAAATTTTATTAAATTGCACTTAAACATATTTTTGTGATATTTCATCAGTAACAAAAAACAGACTGATTACTGAATGTATTTCATTTAAATCATCACAAACTGACTGGATAAAGAAGTAATTTCTTATATGCATCCTGCAAATTATTTAATGAATTAACCTTACAAGTTAACAATATTGCATTTAGTCAATATAAAATGAGCAAAAGTTGAGAATTCCAGATGCTTTCTATAAAAACTTGACCTGTTCTTTAAGAATTTTAAGTTCTAAACTCAATAAAAAAAGATTTAACAAAAAATTATCAACAATAAGTAAATAAAATAAATTACAAACTGGTTGTCTTTTCTACCCATAAAGGAATATAATAAAAAAATATACAAATAACTCACAAGAGATAAAGTATTTCAAAGACTAAAGCTTTCATTTCTTCTATTGATTTATATGATAGCATTTAATAAATGATATATCATTTATCAGATCTTTAAATTATATTGTTTTTCTTTAATTGCATCAATTTAGAATAAAGAGGTAAGTTTTATATCATTTTTCAAAAAATTTTGAAACAATTCTCCTACCACCACTAGTCAAAAACATTATTTTTTCCTGAAATTAAATTTTTTCCCAATCATTATTTGATGAAATTCATAGAGGCAAAATAGTTATAATGAACAAACAAATACTAAATCAAATTTTGGTTTTTACAGCTTTTTATATATATATATATATATATATATATATATATATATATATATATATACATACACACACATTAGTTTTATTATATATCATTTTATAATAGTTTTATTATATATATATATATATCATCAGACTAATAAAACTATTACTATTGCTTCAACAGATTCAAGTGTATATTTTGCTTTTAACTTAAGTTTCATATAAAAATAAATCTAATATAATCATATAAATTCAATATGATTATATTTGATTTTTTAAAAATTAATCACTTAACTTGGTTTACAAAGTTATTAGAAATATATAAAGACTTTTATAATATAACAACATTCAAATATTAACCAAAAAAAATCTATGATCGTGAATTCAACAGAAATAATGATAGTACATACCGGAATGGGATATATTGAGGATTCATGCTATTATTAACTAAGGGTCGATAGGCTTCTTCTGGAGTCATTTTTAAATAAATGATCTGAAAAAGTAAATAAAATATAATTACGAATGACTTGAAAAGAATTTAAGACAAATTGGGGGCTATAAAATTGGATTTTTTTTATTATAAACCAAAAGATGAGAGCAAAAGTGAGAAATTCAATTATGGGTGACAAGTAAATGCAAACAAACCCATTAAAAATAGACTTAAATGCATGTTGACACAAAATAAGGTAATATATTTATAAATATATGATCTTATATAAATAAGTATTACTTACAGAGGAATTTTGTATTAAGTACATTTTACTACTATAGTGAGTTTTCACCAGTAACAACTGGTATCGTACTTATCAAAGTGACAGCAAGTTTCCTTAATACTATCCTCAGTATTCTAGGTATTTTGTTATTTCATTGAATTGTTTTAATTCTTCCTTAAATTTCAAATTCTTCCATCCTTTTCAATAGGCTTTTCAAAATCTTTCAGTAGTCAGTTTAAGAAATTCAAAGATAGTTTTGCTTTTTCACTTAGAATAATTTTCCCGATTATTCAATTGAAGTAAGTATAACATTTGTTTATTCTATATCCTTCAGATTTAACTATATTATTTTATATTCATGGTAAAAAAAAACTTTTTAGAGTCCAAAATTCACTACTAAAAAATGTCATTTAGGAATCTTCTTGGTCTTGGAAGTTTATTCAAAATTCTTAATCTAAATATAATCTAACATTTCATACTTAAACTGTAAGTGAAAAATGTTAAATAAACCTTGCGTAAAAAATGTTAAATAAACTTTAACTTTTTTCACTTAAAGTTAATTCAATATTCTCTAAAAGCAAATAAATGTGCTAAATGATAAACATGAGTTTTTTTGTGTGGATTACCATGATGCAAAAAAAAAAAATTCAAGTTTATCATAAAGAGTAATCTGTATTTGTTTTTAACAAGTAAAAATCTATTTTGATTTTATTTTTAACTATAGTTCTTATTACTCTTATTGTAATGTAATGTTTCACACTTTGAAATTAAAGAAAAATACCATACATTAAAAATGCTATCACATAAAGTTAATGTTAATATTTTATTAGGTTTAATTTTTAGAAAACTTTTTCCCTAACTTTATTTTTACACAATGAAATTTATTCAAAAATGTCATTATTTTATCAAAGTTATTTTGATACTTTTATCTATGATATTGTTATTTATAAAAACAAATATAATAATAAAATTTATGTATTTCATTTAAATCATCACAAACTGACTGGATAAAGAAGTAATTTCTTATATGCATCCTGCAAATTATTTAATGAATTAACCTTACAAGTTAACAATATTGCATTTAGTCAATATAAAATGAGCAAAAGTTTTGTTATTTCATTGAATTGTTTTAATTCTTCCTTAAATTTCAAATTCTTCCATCCTTTTCAATAGGCTTTTCAAAATCTTTTTCAGTGTTCTAACAATAATTGGCACAACTGTCACTTTCATATTCCATAATTTCTTCAGCTTGAAATCAAAATATTTATACAACTTTTTACTTTCTTTCAATTTTACTTAGTGGCCTGATTAAATAGTGATAGGTCACAGCAGTAAACTTGGTATTCTGACTTAGATTAAAGGATCTTTCTCTCATAATCCTGGAGGATTTTGTGTTTTAGAGAATGATTCATATATATATATATATATATATATATATATATATATATATATATATATATTTGAATTTTTTGTATGGTTAAATCATAGTCATTTGTTAAGTTCGCTGTGGCTTAACCTTCATAACCAATCATGCCTTTGCCCAGTCAGCTGGATGTTGTAGAATACACCGACTGCTTCTCTGCAGAGGGATAAGACCCCTTCTCCAAACGAGTGTCCTTGATATGACACTAAACAGTCTGATGGTGAGGTTCCAGTGATGCTGGGGCTTTGGGGAATGTGGAGTACCCCTTTATTGCCATTGCTCCCAGGTTCAATCTGGCCTGGCGTGGTAGCACCTGATAGGGCCCTATCTATGGGTTAAATAGAAATAACAGCATACTTATGCTAAACTGAATTGTTTGACTAAACTAAATAGCTTGAAATAGAAATGTTTTTCACAATTAAACTGTACATACATTTAAACTGGGTGCTTATGCTAAACTGAATTGTTTGAAATGAAACAGTTTTTGACATTGAAACTGTACTTACACTAAACTGAATTGTTTGATATAGAACTGTTAACTGTGTGTAAACAAAATTTGAATTTATACTAAACTGAATTAGAACTGTTTAAATAAACCGAATAGCTTGAAATAGAAATGTTTTTGACAATTAAACTGTGAACTCAAGCTAAACTAAATTGTTTGAAAAAGAACTGATTATTTACATAAAAATGGATTTGGTTTTAAATAACCTACAAAGGTTGATATGCCATAAAACCCAACCAACCACCCAATCATGCCTATTTTTCAAAACTCTTCCTATGCTGCATCTACTTATATGATAGTCTGTCTGTCTGTCGTCGTCATCGTCATCGTCGTAGTAGTAGTATATTGTTATTATTATTATTTTATTTTATTTTTTCCTGCAAGTTTTTCACACTAGTTTTAGCTTTTGGGCTTTGACTGAAATCTGACAGCAAGTCTCCTCATGTCTCCAGGACTTTTCTCAGTTTTCTGGCCATTCTTTTCTGGCCATTCTTAATTGTCTTAATTCTTCCTCTTATTTCCAATTCTTCCATTCCCCTTTCTAAGCTTTTGTGGACTATTACAAGCACACCAACAACAATCAATATCACTGTCATTCTCATGTTCCATAACTTTTTTAATTCTCAGGTAAGGTTCGCGTATTTGTCAATATTTTCACTTTCCTTTATTTTCACTTAGTGTGTGACTGGAATGGCAAAATTCACTAGGTGGCAAGTTCTTTTTTTTTTTGCTAATTAACACTACGCCAGGTCTTCTGACCAGAAATATTATTATTATTTGTTCTCTTTTGAGAGTTTTTCACACTAGCATTAGCTGATGGTTTCTCACTGGAGTTTGAGTGACAACAAGTATCCTCAAGTCTCCAGGACTCTTCTCAGTATTCTGGCTGATCTCAATAATGCAATAGTTTGGATGGTCTTCACTCATCCTTTTATTTCCAAGTCCTCCAGTCCTTGTACTAATCCTTTGGTGACTGTACCAAGAGCACCAATTACAATTGGTATTATTGTCACTTTCATGTTCCACAGCTTTTTCAATTCCCTAGTAAGGTTGAGGTACTTATCCCTCTTTTCACATTCTTTTAATTTCACTCTGTGGTCCGCTGGGACAGCAAAGTTCACAATTCTGCAAGTTCTCCTTTTTTTCATGATTATAAGATCTGGTCATCTGGTCAAGATTTGGTGATCCGTTTGTATCTTGAAATTCCAGAGGAGTTTGTGCATCTCATTCTCTAGAACAGATTCTGGGTTGTCCATATACCATTTGTTCATATGGTCAAACTTTAACTTCTTGCACAATTCCCAGTGGATCACCTTGCCCACTCAGTCGTGCCAAGTCTTATATTCTTTCTGTGCTCATTTGCTGCTTTCGCTTATTAAATGATTGATCATTTCATCTCTTTCACCACATAACCCACATCTGCTGTTTTGTTGCTTCTTATCTATTCTCGTTTTGATATGATTGGTCCTTATGGCGTTGTTTTGTGCTGCTATTAGAAGAAATTCAGTTTCTCTTTTAAGGTTTCTTTTTCTTAGCCACATCCACGTTTTCTCATATGAGATATCGCTTGTTAGTCATTTAAAATGTCCATAGAGTTCTTTTTCTTTCCACTTTTGTTTTCTGGTTATTATCATTCCACTGGTCCTTGTGTCATTAGTATTGTTTCTGGTGGCTGCAATCAGTCTTCCTCCATACTTTTCTATATAGTCTTCAAGTCTTTGTGTCAATATTTTCATGCTGTCTTCAATGCTGGCAAGTCCTCTTCCTCCCCCTCTTCTCGATACATATAGTCTGTTAACGTGATCTCTTGGATGCAATGCTTTGTGCATGGTCATTAGTTTTCTTGTTCTCTGGTCCATTTGTTTAAGTTCATCTCTGTTCCACTTCAAGAATGGTCTCAAGTATCTTACAAGGGGGACAGCCCAGGTATTTATCCCTTTGACAAGGTTTCGGCTTTAGAGTTTTGTCTGGAGTAATTTTCTGGTTCTTCTGAGATACTCTTTTTTAATTTTTTTTTTTTCTTTCATTTCCTGTTGTTTGATGGTGTCAACTTCCAATGTCCCCAAGTATTTGTAGGTTTCCTTTTCTCTAAGCGTTCTGTTGACTACTTGATTTGGTAGTTTGACTCCTTCAGTTATGTGTATTATTATTATTCATTAAACTTTGAAGAAGACACCAAAGTAAAAGTCTACTAAAATGTCTTGTTGACCAACCTCTAATATGATGCTGAATCATATATCACTAACAACCGTCACCTGTGTTTATTTGAACACCCATCAGCACTATCTGCACACACTTTTCAATGCGCATTGGAATGACTTCATTATTTTCTAAAGATTACAAAAGCCATAGATTTATAGGCATAAAGAACATGTTTTTAAAGAAATGTACTGAACAGAATAGAAGACTTCAAAGATCTCCAAAACATTTTACTGTTCAAAAAGTTTTCTTATTACCAATGTTATGATAACTCTAATAAAAAAAACAAGGAGTGATAACATAGTGAAATAGTATTATAAGTTTCTGAAGATATTTATGTTGAACTGATCTTATTTAAGTCTTTTATCAATTGGAATATTCTTTTTCACTAATTAAAAAATTGGAAGTTGAACTTGGTCAGGTCTGTTCATCATTCATCATTATCAAGTTGTGTTGACAGCACTGAGTTCCCCAACTCTCTCTTGCCATTATCCATCACTCCTGGTAGATCTTTTAGGCTGCGTCCAGCTTCGGTATAGAGCTGATGTATGTCTTTGCTGGTTGGCCAACATTGGCACATCCATGCATAGGAGTGCATAAGAGAATGTAGCTTATGAGTTTGTTCCTACTTCTCCAGCAGTGCCCTGCATGTCATGTTCATTTTACTTGAAACGTTTGTGAGATGGGAGGTAGGTGGCCATAAAACTGCTGTTTTGTAGAGTGTTGCTTCCAGGATTTGTTCAAAACTACATGTAACATTCTTGTGTAGTTCTCGTCTAGCTTTTTTCCCATCTGTTTGATTAGTGCCCATGTAGTGCATCTATACAGTAGTATTGACACAGCCACAGTTTGGAAGAAATCCTGTTTTATTTTATCAGAGATCAGATTTGAATATGATCAATAACCTGTCAATAGCAGTTCACTCCTTTGCTAGGCAAATGTTGACATCACTTTTAGTAGATGAGATATTACTGCCAAGGTATATCAAGTGGTCTACTAATTTGTGAGGCTTGCCAATTAAAATGGAGATGACTCATCATGGTTCATTATTAGTCTTGTAATATTTTGAATAGTTCAGATATGAAGGAATACTGAATTGATTCAATAAGGTGGATTAGAATACTGACAAAATAAAATGGAGAAAACAAACTTATTTTTTTCTAATTGACTAACCTTAAAAATGACCAAACTAATAAATCTCCCCTTCAAATAACAGTAATGATCAATCAATGCAAAGAACTCCCCTTAATTTTATACCATGATAAAATATAGAAATAATTTAGTAATATAAATTTGACATGCAGCCTATTGATTGTCACCCATCATCTACTTGCTTACAGCATTCTAAAAGAAAATTTTTAAAATAGCAAAAAGTAAATTAAAAGGATTTCCATAGCAACAACTGTAGACATGATAGTGACACAAGTAATTTATATTTCAAATGTATAGATACTACAGATTTCAAAGACTTAATGTAGAGGATAAAAATATTCTTAGTTTAATCAAAAACCAGTTCGGTCTTTTAACTGACAAGTAGTAATCATAAAATTATATGAAATGTGATAAATATTAAGCTTAGTCTGTCAGAAGGTCATTATAGAATAGCACCTAGTGAAGAGCAA
The DNA here is from genome assembly GCA_963585895.1 of Sepioteuthis lessoniana. Lineage (NCBI taxonomy): Eukaryota > Metazoa > Mollusca > Cephalopoda > Myopsida > Loliginidae > Sepioteuthis > Sepioteuthis lessoniana. The sequence continues at coordinate 136,485,489 of OY757907.1, read as the reverse complement.
ACTCATTACATAAGGGAGTATCTTTGAGGCTCGCCATCAATTTGTGGCAGATGTCTGATAACATAAAATATGTTAATATTTTCACAAAGAGTATCAGGATTGCATAACCAATAGCAATGAGTACTTGAAAGTAGTAAGATAATAATTTACTATTAGTTAATGTCATTACTAAACCCCATCATCCTTTTTTTAGAATTTATTTTACTATTTAATTGCTACAAGAAATCTGAGAAAATTTTAATATTTATTTTAGAAAAAAAAATTTACTTCTCTCTAATAATGTAAAACATCTTTTAAGATAGTATATATATGCATATATACCATTAAAATTGATTATTTTTTAATTTTATTTTACAGCAAATTATTTATACATACATGTGCATATAGACAAAAAATATACCTATATTAACATAAATATACAAAAATATGCACTCAGCACTTCAAACATCATAAACAAATAAATGTAACTCAATTTTATTGTACACTGGTAATTTATTTCATAACACAACTCATCTTGAATCTGCATGACATATTACTTTGATATTTTGAAAATAGCTTAAAGGAAAATACTTTGATTCTATTGTTGAACTAATGATTCAACAATTTCATTTCATACATCCTATAATGTCTCATTAAGCAATTACTATCTTTTAATTGTACTGAATAATAATTACCAGATTCTGCTAATTGCAAATGAAACACTAGGGTAGATCAATAAGCATAGTCTGAGATATACTCACAAGATTGATATAGGTCAGAAATGTTTACTGTGTTATGTTTGAACAGTGTAAATAATATTTATCATTTGATTAAGTGAGTTTATTTATAAAATCTTTCTTTTTTTATCAATAGAACATGAATTTATTGATGTGTCAAAATCAGAATTTTTAACAAATCTATATTCAATATATATCTCAAATAATACTAATATCAACAAGACAGCTACTAACAGTTTAATCTAATCTAAATTTTTTAAAAATTAGAATTAAATGAACCACTAATAAGATAGAGATTTTAAATATTATCTATTTTTATAAAAATTCAAAACTTATTTAGAAATGATTTTAATTTAGATTAAGAATTTTTAAATATGCAGTCAATACAAATGTAGATATATTTTTATTGTATAAGATTTAGAATATTCTTGGCTATGGTAGATAAAACTGATAGAAAACAATATACATCTGGTGGGGGGGGATTAAACCAAATATTAAAGAATATAAGACTAAAAATATTCAGATAAAAACAAGAAATGTAAAGATATTGATCCAAGTTTCATCATGAATATAGATACTTAACTCCTAACTTTTTGAATTGTGAAAAATATCAATACACATACATAGAACCAGTTGAATATTTTATGTTTACATTATTTTCTGCAGTATTATAATGTCTATTCTTAATTTTTTATTGTTTCAGCAGCTTCTAAATTTAGAAGTTTTAATTATATTTTGTATTGTGTCATGTTTAATGATTTCTTTGATGTTTTGTAAGCATTCAAAACAGCAGCATAAAAAGAATTTCTATTTATTCACTGATAATTGTAAAATGACCAACATAAACAAAATACACTTAATTAGTAACTCTTCTTATTTTTTTGCTTTTCATTTAGAATGTCTTTCCTAAAAGCAAACATTTCATTCTTTACACAAGCATTAAAAAAGCACCATAGAGAACAAAATATTTGAATAAAAAACTCCTTATACTGGATTATTTCCAGCTTATATTGAATCCAGTTATCAACTGATGTAGGAGTTGGCTAGGTATGGAGACTCAGTTATCTCTTCATCCTTAAAGTATTTAACTAACCTTTCCTCAAGTCAGGATTTGACACAAGGTCATTATAGGAGAGCGTGCACACAAATCAAGACAAAAACTGCATATTAAGGCGCTTCAGCTGCCAAGTAATAAATTTAGCCCCGCCAAGTAGGTAATGCCTTGGGGGCAGGGAGGCTCCCAGCAACTAGGAGATCAACTTTATAACACCCACCTGATGTGAATGCTAGGTGGCTACCAGAAAACCAGGGAAGGGGCCAAGCCCGTAGGATTATCCTTAAAGTCAATTTCTCTTTGTTCCATTTTTCTTTAAAACAGATTTCACAAATTTGGGGAATTGTCCAACCTCTTTTTAGAGGTCAAAGGGCTGGATACACCATCTCAACTCTAACCTACTTTAATTTGTATCTCTCATCAGTACCTGGTACCAGCAGGGTTTTAGAACTCCCTTATTCCTACCACTCTAAACCTAGCTTTCCTTCCTGAGCAGGTATGACTGTCTTTTGTGATGAATCTAATTTTCAAAATGTGTAGGTGAAGAGGAGGTTCCAAAATGATCAAACGATCAATATTTTCCTATCAGATCAGCCACTCAGACATTTTTCTAATGTAAACAATATTGCCCCTCCCTATGACAAATCAGTTGGCCTCTCCTACTTACCAAAGTCATTTTTACCTCTTTTTGTCTCCAAGTATTTCTTTTGTCCAGAAGATATCAAGCAATCAAGATTTTCTAATCAAATTCTTGATCCTGAACATTTTTTAATGCAAACAAACCCGTTCCTTTCTGCTAATTCCATAAACAATCCAGATGCCTTTTTTGCTTGAGCCAAGCTGTTTGTCTAAATCATTCAATATTTTAGATTTCCAAATGTTTTCTCGGTCCAAATAATATCAAGTAATTAAGATTTTCTTAAAAATACAACCCTATTTTTTTCACTTACTCTGCTGGCTTTCAAATTCTCAATTACCACTCTCCAGGTTCCATATTCACCTCCTAACTTTGACAATATATATATATATATATATATATATATATATATATATATATATATAAAGAAATGTTAACTAGGTTATTAATTACAATCACATTAACTGGATATTTGATAGTATAGTTTCTATTTAACATTTTTATCAAACTAGTTATTATATAACATCTTATTCATAACATCTTTAAAAAATAATATATTGATAAAAGAATTATTTGAAGAAAACTAGTTGTCAGAAAAAACTTTTGAAAGGTTAATTTTATTTTTTTTGTTAAGGAAATCCAAAAATAGAAATAATTAAGATTATTGAAAATTTCAACAGTTAAGTGGTAAAATTACAAATGATAGCTTTTTGAGAACTAAAGAGGTTTTAAAAGTTTTCAAACATTAATTTTCTAATTACGAACATTCCTGTCAAAATTAACTTTTCATTTTTTTTTATTCAAATATTTGAGAAAATAAGATATGTTCTGTGCTAAGATTCTTTTTTTTTTCTTTTTAGGGTTAATGTAAGAAGATAATTAAAATGCATAACAAACAAATAATAAAATGTGACTGAAAATATCACCCAAAGGAGGCAACAAAAACATAAATACAGAGAATAACTATAATCACTACTTTCCCTTAACTTAAGTAACTGAATAATGACTTATTAAAAGTATCTTTTAATTTCATTGCACATTATAAAACTTTAACATTAGCTAGTCACGATTTGGTAACATCCAGGCAAAAATTCTATTTATTTCATTTTATTTTACTTATTTTGGAAAGATAAGAATTCAGTTTTCTTGATTTAAGGTAAGATGGTCAGAGGGTTATTAAGATTTTGTGAAAATATAATTATGATACTATAAGGGCTGGTTGTTGTTGGGGGAGGGGGCTACCTGTCATTTGCACTTAGAGGATGTTATTGATCATCTGGTTCTAGAGGGCTTTCCTCCAGATACTGCCAGCATAGCAGGACTAAGTTTATTACTAGGGGCCTGAGGTGACTTTAAAGTGGAATGTCAATGGGATAAAGTATTTTTTGTGATGGCCATACATGAATCTCAGTCTATACCTGATGTTTCCCACTTTAAAATGACCTTGTGTCCAATCTGCCCTGGAGGGAGGTCTGATAAATACATGAGCTGGTGAATCTGTTGGTTGGTTGGGTTTTATGGCATATCAACCTTTGTAGGTTTTTAATGCCAAATCTATTTTTATACAAATAATCAGTTCTATTTCAAACAATTCAGTTTAGCATAAGTACACAGTTTAATTGTCAAAAACATTTCTATTTCAAGCTATTCAGTTTAGTCAAACAGTTTTAATTCAAACAATTCAGTTTAATATTAGTATAGTTTTTGTCCACACACTGTTAAATGTCAAAACAGTTCTATTTCAAGCAATTCAGTTTTGGATAAATACTCAGAGTAGACCTGGGAGTAATAGCAATGAAGGGGTACTTTGCATTCCCCAAAGATTACTGAAACTTCACCATCAGATTGTTTAGTGTCATTTCTAGGACACTCATTGTGGGGGGGGTCTTACCCCTCTGTAGAGATGCAGTTGGTGTATTCTACAGCCCCAGCCAACTGGGCAATCTCTTTCCTGGTCACAACACCAAATGTGATACTATGTGGGGGGGGGGTCACAACATGTCATCCTGAGATCTAGTCACCTACATTGTGTAGAAGAATCTCATGAAAGATCTCCAGGCTCAGGAACAAAGCATCTGAGTCCTTTTCAGCCATGTATCACAAGTAACTCAAGTGGATAGGTTCCGACAGATCAGAAATGAAACAAATAAGCTAGATGAATATTTAACAACGGCGACTGAGTGTCACTTTTATTTATTATTGTAGACTGCAACTTCTCAGAAGTTTAATATACATAACATGCAACAACCGAGAGAGAAGCTTTCCTATAAATCATCATAGAGACAAAGGACTCAAACTTCTCATCTATACATTAGGTTAGTTGTGATCTGTAGATAGGTTATTTTTTGACATTAGCTGTCTTAGGGCTTGGAGACCCTTCGTTTGGCTTCTTACCTTTACTTCTACTATGCTTCATCAATCTTGAACTCTGACCTTTCCTGTTCCTCATCAAAAGTTTTCTGTGTTTCTACTCTAAACTATTAATGAGACTAGAGTTTATCAAATGTAGAGCTTTCATCTTCCATTTCAATCTGCTTTTCTGTTCCAATCTGCAAATTCATCTTGTTGCCTCCACAAATCCAACTGGGTCTGTTAAGACAACTTGTACCAGCTCTGTGGTTGTACCTCATCTATTCTTTTCTGGCGTTCCTTTTCTATCACTGTTTGAATCAACTGTTGCTATTCAGAAACCCACAAGATGAACTGATCATACTTTGTCTCTCGTCATTTGTCTTAATCTGGCATGTACATTCTGTTTTTGACTTAATTCTTTTGTGTCATGAATTACGAGGTGCATACAATAAGTTTCCAGACTTTTTTTGTATGGGCATTTAAAACTGTCGTAGACTCTTGAAAATTGACTATGTTATTGCTATACATCTTATGAGATGACTGACCAATATCAGGTTCAAAGGAACAGCTACAGCAGCAATTGGAATACACCCTACTAAAGCCTAATTGTCACAGCTGGTGAATTTCAAAAATGCAATCTGACATTCTAGAAGAACAATATGCAATAAAATTCTCTTTTAAATTTGGAAAAAATGCCACAGAAACATATGGAATGCTTCACACCGCTTTTCGACCATCTTGCATGAATCAAGCATCAGTTTTTGAGTGGCATAAGAGATTCAAGGAAGGCAGGGAGTCTGTGAGGGATGATGAGAGCTGCAGGAGGAGTAAGAAAGTTAATACACCAGAGTTGATTGACCAAAGGGTTAGGGTTAGGGTTAGGGTTGGGGTTACTATGTTCAGGTTTTAAGGGAGTTCAGGAAGAGATTCCGTCGGAAGAGGCCAGCACTCTTCAAATCGGGTCAGTAGCATTTCCACCAGGACAATACACCAGTTCACAACTCCATCCTTGTCACAGATTATTTGACCAAGATGGGCATCAAAACAGTTCTTCACCGTCCCTATAGTCCAAACCTTGCTCCCTGTGATTTTTGGTTATTCCCTAAGCTCAGAGGTTGTCGTTATGAGACAATTGAGGAGATGAAAGAGGCTGTGACAAAGGTCATTGACACGCTCACACAAAAGGACTTCCATGGAGCCTTCCAGAAGTTGTTGGAACAGTACAACATGTGCACTGCAGCCGGAGGAGATTAATTTGAAGGGGACTAGAGTTTCATGTGTGTACTATCAATAAAAGTGCCCATACAAAAAAAATCTGGAAACCTATTGTATGCACCTCATATGATGGACAAAGTCATAAAAACACTTACTCAATTGAGACAATAATCAAAATTCTCCTCAGCTTTAAACCAGGTCAGCTGATAAGATAAATAATAATCACGGATCAATAAAGTTCTCCTTTCAAATTTGTTGGGTCAACCCTATCTCAAATATATATTCACCCAACCCCTTCACAACAGACACAATATGACACAAGGTGAATTTTTAAGCAGAGTACAACTGGTTTGAATTCAGTTTTCCTTCTCCTAAAAGGGTTGCTTAACCAAGGTTAAAAACCCATAGCTGGAAGGAGAACAGATGTATTCATGCCTTTCCTAAAGATTAATGTGAATAGAAATGCAAACAACCTTGACCAGGATTTGAACTTGAGTTGCTGATTCTATTACCTATGACTGTTACATTAAGTATGCCTCTGCTATCTCAAGTAGTTTTGAAAACTATTAATCTCTCCCTGAATTCTGTTCTTTGGTCCAGTTATATTTTAAAGTCACTCAAGAGTCCTTGGGTTGGTGCATGGGGGAGCCTATTTATACTCAATTTTTCTGGTTCATTTTTTTTTACCAACACTTTTCTCTGAATCAACTCTTTTGATTAATTCCTTAGTCAGACCCTTCATATTAGAAATTCAGTTTTTCTTTCATCTCTTCCTTTAAGCTATACAATGGAAAAGACGTATCATTATACAAAATGGGATTCTTTGTCAAGCCTCTCTGGAGATCAATATATTCCCTGTGATAAGGGTAGAGTCCCTACTCAGACTGTTACATGATTATCAATCAAGAAAATGAAATTGGTAAATCAAATTTAAGTACCAGTTGAGATTGTTTATACCCAATTTGTACCAATTTCTTTAGAAAAGGAATGAATCTACTTCTTTCTTATAACCAGATATCTTGACAAAATACCTCATCCCTGACATGCCACAAAGACTGGTAAAGAACAAACTGCAACTGGATGCAAGGGATGCAAAGCAATTTTGGAGTAAAATATGGAAATGGAAGGATCATAACAAAAAAGCAAAATGGATAAGCAAAATGGAAAAAAAGTTGCAAACTGTTAAAGAAAGTCCTAAGGCGAATATACACATTGATTCACTTAGAGCAACACTCAAAAAAAAAAAAAATACCAAACCAGAAAACTCCAGGCCTTGATGGCATACATGGATTCTGATTTAAAAAGTTTACTTCCATTCATGACAGACTGGCTATCAAGATGAACGGATGCTTTCAAGAAACAGACATACCTGAATGGATGACCAAAAAAAAAAACCCACCCTGATCCAGAAAGACCCCGGAAAAGGAACCACCCCAAACAATTATGGACTGATGGTGTGGAAAATACTAACAGTACAAATTAGGGAGATTTATGGTTGGTTAATAAGCCATGGACTGTTCCCAGAGGAACAGAAAGGATGCTGCAAAGGATCCAGAAGGACAGGTGAGCTCCTATATATTGATAAACATTCTCAACAAGAGATGGAAAAATCTGGCTAAGGTGTAAAGTGACTACAGAAAGGCTTATGATATGGTCCCATAAAGCTGGATAATACACCGTTTCAAAATGTACAAAATATCAGAGGAAGTCATAAACTTTATCGAGAAAACCATGCAAACCTCATCATCATATCGCGCTGGTAGCACGGATATCCCTGGCCCTCTCTCGCCACTCCTCCCTATCGTTCATTGCCAAATGAAACCTAGGTAGGTCTTCAGGACAACATCCTGTATCCTCACATAGCTGCTGGATGTATGTTCGTGCTGGTCGTCCTGCTTTTGCACGGCCATGTGTGGGGGTCCATAAGAGTACATCACTTATGAGTTCATCCCTGCTTCTCCAGCAGTGTCCTGCATGTCTGGCTTCTCTAACTTGAATAGTTTTCGTGATAGGGGGTAGGTGGCCGTACAGTTGGTGTCTTGTGGGGTGTTGCCGCCAGGACTTGTTTAAGATTGCACGTAGCATTCTTGTGTAATTGCCATCTAGCTTCTTCTCCAGCCGTTTTGTTAGCATCCATGTAGTGCAGCCATATAGCAGTATCAATGTGACCGCTGCCTGGAAGAAACTGCGTTTCATTTTATCAGTTAGGTCTGATTTCCAAATAATCGATAACCTATTGATAGCTGTCCATGCTTTCGCTAACCTCGTTTCGATGTCCTTTTCGGTTGATTCGACGCAGCTTCCTAGGTAAGTGAATTTGTCTACTAGTTTAAGAGGGGTTCCTTCTAGAATGCAAACCTAAAGACTGGAATTGACAGCAGGAGGGAAAAGCTTAGCTGAAGCAAAAATCCAGAGAGGTATATTCCAGGGAGATGCACTATCACCATTACTATTTGTAATAGTGATGATGCCACTCAACCACATACTCAGGAAATGCACTGGCAGATACAAACTTAGTAAATTGTAAGAAAAGATCAATCACCTAATGTACATGGATGACATCAAACTGTTTGCCAAAAATGAAAAAGAATTGGAAACCATAATAAAGGCAGTGAGAATATACAGTCAGGACATAGGAATGAAATTTGGCAAAGAAAAATGTGCCATGCTAATAATGAAAAGTGAGAAATGACACTTGACGGAAGGAATTGAACTAACACATCAAGAAAAAATTAGAACATTCGGAGAAAAAGAAACCTACAAATACTTGGGAATATTGGAACCTGAAACCATTAAACAAGTAGAGATGAAAGAAAAAGTTTAAAAAGAGTATCTCAGAAGAATAAGAAAGCTACTCAAAACTAAACTATAGAATAGGAAACTTATAAAAGTGATAAATACCTGGACTGTCCCCCTTGTAAGATACTGGGGACCATTTTTGAAGTGGACCAGAAAAGAACTTAAGCAAATGGACCAGAGAACAAGAAAACTGATGACGATGCAAGAAAAGAAGGAGGAAGAGGACTCACCAACATTGAAGATAGCATTGATACATCAATACAATGACTCAAAAAGTACATAGAAAAGCATGGAGGAAGACTGATTACAGCCACCAGAAACAATACAGACAACACGAGGAGAGCACAGAAGCAACTAGAAAACAAAAATGGGAAAAAAAACCAACTCTATGGATGTTTTAAGTGACTAACAAGTGACATCTCACATGAGAAATGTGGACATGGCAGAAAAAGGTAAACCTTAAGAGAGAAACTGAATCTCTTTTAATAGCAGCTCAAAACAACGCCATAAGGACCAATCATATCAAAGCAAGAATAGATAAGACACAACAAAACAGCAAATGTAGATTATATGGAGATAGAGACCAAACAATCAATTACATAATAAGTGAATGCAGCAAACTAGCAGAGAAAGAGTATGAGACTAGACAAGACTTGGTGGGTAAGGTGATCCACTGGGAATTGTACAATAAATTCAAATTTGACCATACAAACAAATGGTATATGCACAACTCAGAATCTGTCCTGGAGAATGAAATGCACAAACTCCTCTGGGATTTTGAGATACAAATGGATCATTTAATCTCAGCCAGACGACCAGATGTGGTAATAATCAATAAAAAAAAGGAGAACTTGCAGAATTTTGGACTTTGCTGTCTTGGCTGATCACAGAGTAAAATTGAAAGAAAGCAAAAAGAATGATAAATATCGGGACCTTGCTAGAGAATTGAAAAAAAAACCCCAAAAACTATGGAACATGAGAATGACAGTGATACCAATTGTAACTGTTGCTGTTGGTACAGTCACTAAAGGATCGGTACAAGGACTGGAGGACTTGGAAATAAATAAGAGGATGAGTGGAAACCATCCAAACTACAGCATTATTGAGATCAGCCAGAATACCAAGAAGAGTCCTGGAGACTTGAGGAGACTTGCTGTCACTCAAACTCCAGTGAGAAACCATCAGCTAGTGCTGGTGTGAAAAACTTGAAAAGGAGTAAATAATAATAATAGTATCAGCAACAACAACAACAACAACACAGAGAAAAAGATGAAATGATTAATCACATAGTAAGCAAATGCAGCAAACTAGCACAGAAGGAGTACAAGACTAGGCATTACTAGGTGGGAAAATTGATCCATTGGGAATTGTATAAAAGATTATATTTTGACCATACTAACAAATGGTATATGTACCAATAAGAATCCATCCAAGAAAATGAGAGGCATAAAATTCTCTGGGATGTTGAGATACAAATGAATCACCTAATCCCAGCCAGAAAACCAGACCTAGAGCTAATTAACGAAAAAGAAAACAGTCATCTAGTGGATCTTGCTGTTCCAGTGGACCAAAGAGTGAAATTCAAAGAAAGTGAAAAGATAAAGAAATACTTGAACCTTGCCTGAGAACTAAAAAAACTGTGTAACATGAGAGTGACAGTGATACTAATTTAGTTGGTACACTTGGAACAGTCTCCAAAGCATTGGAAAGAGGATAGGAACAGTTTAAAATCAGAGGAAGAATTATGACCATTTAGACTACAGTATTGTTGAAATTGGCCAGAATACTGAGAAGAATCTTGGAGACCTAAAAAGATTTACTGTTACTCAGACTCCACTGAAAACTTATCAGTTAATATTGGTATGAAAAACTCATGAGGAGTAAAACAACAACAACAATAATAATAACAATAATAATAATAATAATAATAATAATAATAATAATAATAATAATAAATCTTAGGGATAATTAGTATTTCCAAATAATTATGAAATAAATTCTAAGAAGAGAAAGTAATTTGACATTGAGCAAATATTGCTGAAGGCAACATTTCAGCAAGTAGTTTATAAAGATAAGTTAAGATTTATACAAAAAAAACTCTCTTTATATTACATAAATAATAAATCATTGCCCAAAAGAGTTTCATACCAAGTAAGAAAAAGAACTTAATTTTTCTGTTGTTGTTTGATCACATGCTGAAAGTCAAGGTTATTATTCAGACAGATTAATTATAATGAAAGAATCCATTTGTTCTCAGATTATCATATGAACTTATAGGAAGAAGACAGGAGGATTGGATCCAATGAAGAATAATCAATGAAATCTTTTATCATTGGTAGCCATGGAATTATAGACACAAGTAGATCATCATTCAAAGTACAATACAATGACAGTCAGTCTTGTGCAACATCAAGGAAGTGAGAATAATGAAGGTTTGCATATGATGTAATGCTCCATTTTCATTTTCCATTGTTCTCACATTTCTAAAATCAAATTTCTCATACCACTCATCTATCTTTTTCAGAGACAGAAAAGAAAAAAAAAACATTATTCTTTCAAAGTAAAATTTGATCCTAAATAAAACTAATCAAAAATAATATCTTTCTATTATTTTTGTTTCATTCTTGAGAGACAGCAGAGTTCTTTTAATTTTTCACTTTGAAATAAAAAATAAACTATAAGTCATGAGCAAGTTATGTTTCTGAGGTTAATGAATAAAATACATTCTTCAAGGGTAAACATAAAAAATAAATTTGGTTCTATCTTGTTCATTGTTATTTCATTCTGAAATTAATATCAAGGCTCTATAGTGGTTTATAACCATGTCTTTAATAATTCAATAATAAAAGCCATTTGGAAAGAAATTAAACTACTGTTGTCTTACAGCCAAAAGGACTAGAATAGAAAGACAATTTTCAAACACTGATATAATGTTCTTTTTCATTTACAAAAAGCAAAACTTTAACAACACAATTTATTAATCTACTAATATTTTGCAGTATGATGGTTAAATCTGTCAGTAAGTTATCTAGGCATTACCAATATCAACATATTTAAATATAATTCAGATTTCAATCTCTATTTAAAATATACCATTCATTCATGAAAATCCCCTTTAGTTATAAATCTTAAAGTAATGAAATTTAATTGATTTTTGACAGTAATAGGTAGCATTTAGAGATAATACACAAATGTTATCTCTTTAGTATAAATTATGAACAAAAATGAAATATTCAGATAACCATTTAGCTATGTGCTTCTCCTAATAAAAAAATAACAGGTAATGAATGAAGAGACTGAAAGCTACAAATTTATATAACTGTACTCAATGGTATAGGTCAGGTCAGAGATCCTTTCTTATCACTGGTACCATGTAACCCATTAAAACCTGCCACATGTCACTTGAAGAGGAAATAGGGCCTCTTAAGTGACCTCCATTGCCTGGAGAGACATTATGAAGGGAAATACAACCCCATCAATTTAATGTCATGAGAAACATTCATTCATCCACTCAATGAATTACAACAGACAGTATTTTCTTTTTTCATTTATTTCTTAAAAAGAAGGATTAACTAGATTTGTTCAATTTTCAAAATGCCTCATGATACCAATTCATATAATATCCATTTGGATGCCATAGAGTAATGGTCAGCAATAGTCCTAAAAAACATTGCTTTTATTGTGGCAGGTTCAATACTTTTTTACAACTTTAGTAAATATCAATAAGTTAACTTACTGTGAAGTAATAGTTAGCAAATGAATCTTACAGATAATTACTACTGTAGTGAGTTTGATTCTCATTGGTTATCTCACACATATGGCCTTATGGCAGAGTAAATTAAACTAAGTAAATACCCATCTAATACCTGTTGGCATAGGTACAAAGACTAAAGAGTTATCAAATATTATTCCAGATTATTTTGACCAATGTCATCTCTGTCACTTTTACTGAGAATTTATCTACTTTCTAAATAAGGCCATTTGTAGATTTACTATTGAGATCAATGTGTAACAAGTTTTTTTCAAAGTTTGTTGATGCAAAACATTTTTTTTAACTATCTTCAATCTTTAGTCTTTAATCTGGCACTCTATCTTACCATTGGATGAATTACAAGCTTTAGACAACCGATTTCCTTACAGACAAGATAATTTGCCCAAAAGTGATGCAGCATATTTTCTTCAAGTTTTTAAACCAGGCAGTGCAGACTATTTTTTTAAATGTTTAACGTCTTATAGAAATTAATTTCTGTTAGACATAACATATTTGAATAGAAGCCACCAAATAAATCTAATCAATAAAGTTCATGTTGGTTGAGGTTAGAGATTAAATACAAAAAGCTTAAATGATATTTAAAAGATTATCTCTTGATTTCTTTTAAATATTTTTTCTTATAAATGAATAAACAAATGAAAATTTTATTTTCCATTTTTTTTCCATAACCAAACAAGTATAGGCAAAAGGCCCAAGTCCTTCAGGCTAGTGTATTTAAAAAAAAAATTTTTACTCCCTCTCTCTCTCTCAACTGATAATTTCCCAGTTGGCATTTGGTAATTTTCCAAAAATTAATTTCTGATTCCATATAAAGAGTGAAGATGAAGAGAGCAGATTGATAAATACTTAAAAAAAATTATCTATGATATAACAAAAAAGAAAAAGTATAGAACAATCTTTTTTCAGAAATAAACCATCAGTTTTTTTTCCCCAAATGAATAGACACTCTTGTTAAGTATCTCAGTAATTTAGAAGAAAATGCAAAAAAGTAAATGTCTAGTTCAAAGACTTATTAAATATTTCTAGAAAAATATTACATAAATCTTATTTTAAACAAGATGAAACATTTAAAGTTACTTTCCCTAAATGATTAAAAGAAGACCCCAAATAATAAAAGCTAAAAAAATAAAGAAGATTGATTGCTACATAAAACTAAAGAGCTTATATGAAAATGGGTTCCATTTCATTAAGTGTTGAAATGTACCTCATTAACCCAGTATTGGTAGTAGAATCTTAGAATTCTCAATTTTCAAGCTTATATTCTAATAAAGAGCAAATATGCTGCCAAACACTGGTTGATAAACTCATCTCATAGACCGCAGTGAGTTTGATTTTCATTAGGTATCAAACTTTTACTGTTTTATATTTGCACTAAGTTAAACTGAGTAAAAAAAAATACAATCAAGATTAAGTATTAACCATCCAAACTAAAAAATAGTCACAATAAAATTAATAAATAATCTTAAGTAGTTTTGTTTAAACTTACTATAATTACTTTTATCTGTAAGATCAACTATTATAACTTAATATTTTGATAAAATTTTTATGTATTTATCTCCAAAAATATATCTGTAAAAAAATTACAGTATTTTTAAAAATTGGATTTCCTTATCAAAGTATAAATTCATTTTCCACAATAAAGTGTACAAATCTGAACATCTTGCAAAAATATTCACTTTTTAACTTACACAAAGTATGCAGTGATATTTTCTTGAAAAAAATGAATATATCATAAACTATGATGGGTAAACTCATAGACTTTTCTAATGCTCTTAAATTCTTTAATCATTGATAATTTGTAGAATGTGTAAGGTTTCAAGAGCAAAGTGATATACAATATTTTAGAATGATGAATATATTTTCTTTACTGTAAATGTACTTTGCCAAGACTTTGATTGTTTCAAATTGTAAATTTATAGCATAGAATCAAATCTATTATACAAGCAGCTGTTTAATCAACACAAAATCTTTAACTTGAAAATATCTTCTTTTTTTTTAATGATTGTATAAGTGCTAAACAAAATAGTTTGCAATATATTGTTTCTTTCCTTTCTTTTTCTTGATGGATAAAAATCATTTTGAAACATATTGCTTTCTAATCAATTTTAAATGAATACCTTTCTCTGCATTGATTAGGAAAACTTCTGTGACTCTGCTTTTTAAGTTAGCAAACAAGAAAAGGGTGCCCACCTCAATCTTGATACTCTGATTCTAACACAAGGAATAATTATTAGGAAGGTTTGAGGAAAATGCATTGGGTGGGGTCACAGTGCTGTATTCTATGATAAACTTTTGACTTTCTTCTTTCTTGGAGTGCCTCTTGCTTATATATATATATATATATATATATATATATATATATATATATAAAGCTGCAAGGTAGAATAGATTATTTCTGCACAATATATATTTTATATAAACAAAATTAATCTCCATTACAACGGATTTTGTTTTCTATATAAAAATGCTAGTACGTCTGGTTTAAACCATAAACTGAAAAACACTTTAATATTATAAGAAATAACAATTAAACGATTTTCAAAGAAATAACTTTATCAATTACAATTTGAATTTATCTTAGTCATCAACTCTTGATTTTATTAAATGAATAGTTCCTAACAGATGAAATGAAGTTAGGAATTTATTTCATCAGATAAATACAATAAAATGCAAGTTTAAATACAATTTCAAAGCTTATTCTTCTAATAACTAAAAAAGCAGATATTGATAGCACATTTATTCTAGATTGAGGAAGTTGTAAATTAACTTATCAAAGACAAAGTCTCTTGTCCTTATTAGAATTATACATTATTTTCATTGTTGAATTTATACTGAGCAATGGGAGTCTCCTTATTACTAATTAATTCCTATACAAGTGAGTCAAGTTCAATATTGTATACATTATGAATTTTATATTTGGCTTGGCTAACAAAATTTAAGTAATAAAATACTTAAATAAAGAAATGCAATGAAAAATTCGATCAATACACCTATTGATCCTTATTGATACACTGAAGTACCTTGATGCACAGTTTGGAAAGCTCTGGTTGAAAGCCTTTATCTTATTCTACTTTTGAAAGCTGGAAAGAAGTGCTGATTTATGCATGTTGTCATAACACAGAATTTGACAGTGGTGGTGGTGGTGGTGGTAGTGGTGGTGATTATTATCATTATTATTATTATTATTATAATACAGTACCGGACATTGGCCTAGTGGTTAGAGTGTTCGCCAATGGCCCGGGAGACCTGGGTTCAGTCCCAGGTCGAGTCATACCAAAGACTCAAAAAATGGTACTTGATGCCTCCTTGCTTAACACTCAGCATTATAAGGTACGGATCAAGGGTAAAGTAGAGCAATCTAGGGAAGGAGTAGCGCCCTCCCCTACACCTTGGTGTAGTAGCTATCGAAAAGGGAGCCTTCGGGTTACCCTCGACTATGGTCGCCAACTTTACTTTACTTTACTATTATTATAATAAAAACAAAAAATAACTATGTTAAAAAACTCTTTTCTTCTTTCTTTCCTTTCATATCATATACCATACAACTTAAAAATCTTAACATCCACAATACTAAAAAGCATCCTGGCTATAAATTGAATTTGGTTGTGTTTTAAGATCAGAACTGAATTAACATATCTGTACTTTATTTAAGGTGATTGAATTCAGATGGTCTAAGAAGTAAAACAATGTTCATGTATTGCTTTTTAAATCGATACTCTTTTACATGTAATACATGAACAAATGCCAATTAGCATATTTCTCCAATCAAAGAAAATGAATTCAATTAGCATTCATTTAATTTATTATTAGTGATGTTGCTGATGATGCATTTTTTTGTGTTGGGGTAGGCAAAAGATAATTAAAAAGAACTACAAATAAATGATATTATTTTTAGAAGTTGTGTTATTATTATTATTGTTGGGGAAAGAGTATTTAGAGGCACACCCTACAGTAAGAAGAGAAAGACTTTAAAGTTACTGTAATAAGACAGAGTTTGTTCTGTTTAAATACTTACAAGAATTGTGGGAAAAATTTGTAAATATCATATAATCTATTAATACACATAAAAGAAAAAGAGATGCTAAATAATAATTCTAGAATAAAAAGAAATATAATGATGGAGTGGTGGATGGAAGACAAGTGATGACCATTAAGTGAGAGGCTGAGTGATAAGAGTTGAACAGGTAACAGTGAGTAAGATTAAAATATTGTATTAAAATTTAATTTGAAATTCAATTTTTATATTGAAAAGCACTACATTCCAGCTTGAATAAATCTTAAATTAAAAAAATATATGCATAATTATGTGACAACATTGACATTCAGGTATTTTCTACTTATTTTTATTATTATTTCCATAAAAGTATTTACTAATAAACCACTTAGTGATAATTATTTTCTGATCATGAAGGAAAAAGAAATTGTTTCAATAAACCAAAACATAAAATGAAAGATAACAAAATCTACCAAAGACTGCAAATAACAAATTTAAAGTTACTATTTCAATGAAATCCTCAAACTGCAAAAATTTGAATATTTTGCAATTCAAAGTCTGTTGATGATGAACAAATAATCAAAACAATTAAATGTGCTTAATATCACTGAATTCTTCACCCAATAACATGTGAAAATTAATTACAAATTATCTTTACTATTTTCTAAACTGACTGGATCATGAAAATCCTTTACTGTTCTTACATTTTTAGATTTAATGATGAAAACCAACTCAATAACATTTTTATTAGCGGTGCTCACAGCACCCTAAAACACGGTAGATATTTACATTTTCAGTGAGTGCCATCTAAAAAAGGCTTATAAAATCACTATAAATCTATAATATCCTGTCAAACCATACATCAAATGAAAGGAAATTGATTTATTTACAACTTTATCAAGGTTGTTTATATGTGTATTGGTTTTTTATAACTTTTTATCAATGAGAGAGGAGAAAAAAATGACAGATACACCCATTTTTTCACATATAATTAATTTGCATGAGAGAGTGTTAGTATACTTCACTTATTTACAAAAACTCACAATAATGTGAATCTGATCAAATCTAGCAGAAAAATAGAATAAAGAATGGCACTTAAAATAGTCTATTAGCAGTTTAAATTGGCCAGCTACTTTTTTCATAAGCTGTTTTCAAAGTTCAGCTTTTATGGCTTATTAACTTTTTGTTGTAAAAATCCTCTCAATCACAAATCTGTGAAACAGATTTTTTTAATTAATTTTTCATGTTTTTTTAAGAAATTTATGTCCAGTAGTTTTTTCATAATCACAATGAAGAGCATGCATCATCTAAACAGATTTACCTTTAAAAAAATCAGAAACCCTGGTATTCTCTGAAGTCACTACCTGATTTAATGCCAATTTTTGATTGGGATGAGCAAGATATTTCCAACTTATAAATATAAGGTCAAGTCTTTTACTTTATGAAAGAAATATTGCTTTTTATAATTCTAAGGAAATAACTAAATAAATCTTTGAGATTATAAACAGTCTGTAGACACTTGAAAAAAAACTTTTAAGTAAAAAAAAGTTATTTGATTAACATATAAAGTAAAAGTGCATATCTATCGACATTTACATTTTAACCTTGTGAACTAGCAGTTTTTTGAAAAGTCAGAGAAAAAATTTGTTTCAGAATTTTTCAAAAAAGAAAAATTAGATCTCAGCAAAACCTAGATTAAAGAAAATTTGGTATTTTTGTTTTAATAATGGTTACTTAACTGTTAGTAACCAATATTAATGAAAAATTATTGAAAAAAATACACAGCTACATTATAAATACACTATCATTGTATTTTTGAATATTGAAGAACATTCTGTTTAAACAAGTTAAATTTCTTAAAATGCTATTAATGTAATTGTAATTAATAATCCCCATCCTCCAATTATTTTCTGAGTAGAGATAAAGAATTATATATTACTGGTATTAATTTGTTATAATACACAAGCAACACCAGGTATTCCCACTAGTTTTAGATAAATATAAATTTGATTTTAATGATTTTCATATAAAGCCATATAAAACTTTATGTATTATATAACCTACATCAAATCAAGATAATGCACATTATTTCTCAAAAAGATACATGATGGCATAGATGTATCAATATAGTGTGTGAAAATCATAAAAAGCTATTTTTTTTACTAATAGGCAATTCCAATTAAATAAATCCATTAAAATTTTACTCTATTATACATTTTTTTTAAATTGATAAATCTAAATAAAATGAATATTTATGAGAAAACACGTGGCATGTAATGTTTCAAATTTTTTCCTTCAATAATTCAAATTAGTCATATTCAAATTTTATGGGTAAAAAAAATGAAGCCTCTCATTACAATGGCTGAATCATCTGAGATCAACAAAAATGAATAAAATAGAAAAATAACAGCAATAAACTTTTTTTTTTAAAAAGTGAGTGAGCATAAGATATAAAAGGAAAATGTTAATGAAAGGATAGACAGGATTTTAATGGAATAAAATATCCTATAGAAGGAACATTTTCAGTAAATACAGTATGGAATGTATTGACTAAAAAATTTGTTCATACAGTCAATGACAGAAACCAAATTAGAGTGATAAAACATTAATTTCTCTGCTGTTATTATTATTATATTTTAGTTCTGGGATTTTCAAACCAATTGTGGTTGCATTCATTGAGATTAAGTGATAGCAAGTTTTCAAAATGCTTCAGCACTTTACTCAATTATTATCCTTATAATTAGTTTACTCATGTCTTAAAAAAATGATGGTAATCTTTTTTTTATTTCACTATCACAATGCACTAATAAAATATCAAATCCTTTATGCAGCTGTAAATTTTCTAGTTTATATTCAATACTTTCTAAATATCAAACTAAATGAGAAATTAAGATGACTGAAACTCTACTTAGTCTCCTTCTTATAAAAGAAAACAATTATAATGAATTAAACTAATTTTTGATATATACATATAGTTAAACATATCTTATTATGTTCAGAGCCAATCACAATTTAAGAGTTCTTTTAACACAATATTCCAAGTATAAACATGTAGTAATAAAACACATTGGTCTTTAGTGTTATTAACTTAATAGTGAAAATAAAGATAATTAAAAATGAAATAAAGAAAATTCTATTTTTGCAGTATCATAAGAGTCAAATATATAGAAATGAGAAAAATACTCATCAAGTTTAACAGGCATCTCCTTGTCTGATGCAGTGGCTAACAAACTAGGCTACTCAGTAAATTTGATCCTCACTAGATGCCCTATACTTATAATCTTGTGCTAAACTAAGCTAAGCTCGATCAGGTACAATATAAGGGCATCCATTAATAACTGAACTCATTCAACTAGAAAATAGTTTTTCAGAATAGCTTGATGACCATCACAAGTATTGCAGTTGCAGCAGCAGCAGCAGTAGTAGTAGTAACGATTCATATAAAATTACGGTGATGGCTATATTAATGATGTGTATTGCTATGTTTCATTAACAAGCAGAGTTTGACTTTGTTTAGCTCAGTCGTATTCATAAGAGTAATTCTGATAGTAATTTAGCAAGAGTTGTAAGTGAAATACTGATAATAGTAATGTTACTGATTGTAACAAAGTTGACCATGGTTATATCATATCATTAGTGCTAATAGCAGCGACAATTCTGGACAATTATAACTTTGGGTGATGTAGTAGATGTATATTGGTGCCAGTTACTCTGGAATAGGAGCTAGTTACATGAGACTCCAGTATTAATCAATAAATTCTTTCAATTACAGGGATCATGGAGGGTCACAAGCCATTTATCATCTGAGCATTCTCCCTTGCCTTCTTTCGTACCAATGGATGGTAGTAAAAGTTTTCATATAGTAATAAGAGTAAGAGTAACTAACTAGGGGATAATTGCACTTCTTTTTTTTTTTTTGCTTTATCACACCATATCAACTACTAATGAAAAGATGAAATACAAATGACTGGCAATAAAAAAGGAATTTAGATTCATGCCTCTCTCATTACACTTGATACAGTGAGCACCCAAAATTTGAAAGCCTTTCATCAGTTTCTATTCACATATAAAAGTAAGTAAAGTTGGCGACCATAGTCGAGGGCAACCAGAAGGTTCCCTTTTCAATAACTACTATACTGTGGTGTAGGGGAGGGCGCTACTCTTTTCCCTGGATTGCTCCACTTTATCCTCAATATGTACCTTGTATTGCTGTGTTAAGCAAGGAGGTATCAAGTGCCATTTTTAAAGTCTTTGGTATGACGCAACTGGGATTGAACCCAAGTCTCCCAGACCATTGGCGAACACTCTACCCACTAGGCCAATGAGCCAGTTTATCATTTCGTTTAATCCCTTATTTATTTACTTAGTTGTACTTAGAGCTTTCCCAACCAGGAGTAACTAGTGACTTTTGTAAGAAAGTAAATGATAGTAAGTCTTTTCAATACCTCATTGTTCACCTTGATATTCTTGATTTTAATAATATTGTCATTCTATTTATATTCTATTTATATTTCTAATTCTTTGAATCTTTTTACAAGGCTTTTAAAAACTATTCCAAGAATACCAATAATGATGAGTGCAACTCTCACATTAACCACCACAACCATCACTAATGGTGACTGTTGTATATAAACAGTAATAGTGATTGTTAGCATTAAGAATTTGTCACAAAGACAAGTAAAAACCTGCAGAGTTTGTTAAGTTTACAGAATGTCATAAACTAGTAGAAATAAATTGGACACTGACACAGAACAAGAAAATAAGCAAATAAAAAAATGTATAAATTATAGATATGTGTAGTGTAGAGTTCAATAAGGTACAGTCATTTGTTGACAGAAACACTAAATGAATGGGGAACAGAAGATATGTCCAATATATTTGTAATAATCAGTCTGTACTTGATAACTAACTTCAAAGGCCAAAATATTCTTTCTTTGCCAATAAAACAACTTTACAATCTCTTACCCATTACTTTCAGTCTTTACTTTTGGATTGTGATTGGTGACCTATTTTCATTCACCATTATTCACAAGTGATGATGATGATGATGATGATGATGATGATGATGATGATGATGAAATACAAGTTTATATCTATAACCTTAGCTTTAGATTCCTGAGTTTGATGAAATGTAGATAGAACTAAATTTTTCTTTTCATATAAGCCTATATCTTACACTGATGGATTTCGATGTGAAGAGTAATATCCAAAACTTTTCTATGTGAAAAGATCTGAAATATTTGATATCTGTCTCCCAAAGATTGACGAGATAAAACAAAAAAAAGCAAGAGTTAATTCTATAAAAATAACAAGACACAGTGGTAGTTGCTATATAAAAGAAAAGATATGAAGACAGAAAACATTTCTTCAACTGTGACAACAGTGACAGTAACAGAAAGACAAGGATTTAAATTGGAAATTAAAATGCAACAAAGAAATCTATTATTTCTATAACTTCAGCAAACTGTTCCTTCATTATCATATTTACCACCCCCTCCACTCGGGCAGGATATGACACAAGGTCAATTTTTAAGCGGAGTTTAACAGGTTTGAATTCAGAGTTTTCCTTCTCCGAGACTAGCTGCCTCACCAAGGCTGAAGAACCTAGTCTGTCTACAATTTACTCATAGCTGGAGGGAGAATAATTGGATTCATACCTTTCCCAAGTGCTATGTGAAATGTAATCAGTCTCGTCTAGGATTTGAACTTGTGTCGCCGTGTCCATTTCCTATGACGATAACCATTACACCACAGGCACCTCCATTCATTATTTAACTTTTTTCTCTTCCTTCATGGTAGATCAGAATAAAACTGAATTAGTCAAATGACTAACTATAACCTACAAAATAATTGTAATCCAATAAAACAATTATGAGATAAATTATAGGTCTGTATCAAATGATTTGAAGATATTTTGATACACTTCAAACAATAAAAACAATGAGAATAGAGAAGAGAACATTTCTATTTGTCAGTTAATCCTTATACATATTTTTTTATTTAATGTTAACAATATTTAAACTTTCTCCTGTATGGTGAACAGAGCACATCAAAATTACAGAAAGAGTAAGTTTTATTTGTATGTGCAAAATAACTCGAAAAGAAATAGAGAAGTCTTAAGGTATAAAAACAATTAGAAATTTGAGCTTGAAATAGTTCAATGAGATGAATATGATACAACAGCAGCAACATAATAGTATGCAGAGTAATGACTTCCCACTTCAACTAGATAAATGATTATCACTTTGAAACAGTTTACAGTTTTTACTGAAAATAATACCAAATTTAAATTACCAGATCAGTTCTTAGGTTAACTTATACAAAGAAACTTCTACATAGATTCCATAATCTCAAAAATATATAATGCTTACATTTCAATCTCCATAAAATTGCTTGGTAATAAAACACATTATTTTGGTAGTTGTGTCAGTACTATTATATGGTTGCATCATCTGAAGTGCTTGGAGAAAAAGCTAGATGGAAACTACACAAGGATGCTATGTGCTCTTTTGAATAAATCCTAGAAGCAACACCCCACAGAACAGCAGCTGGATGACCACTTGCCTCCCATCTCATAAAACATCCAAGATGAACAAGACATGCTGGACACTGCTAGAGAAGCAGGGATGAACTCATAAGTGAAGTTCTTCTGTGGACACCCACACCTGGACACAACAGAGTTGGCTGATCAGGAAAGACTTACATTAATCAGCTCTATGCAGACACTGGATGCCATTTAGAGGACTGGCCAGAAGTGATGGCTCCTAGCAAGAGAGTCAAGGGAATCCATGGTCTCAGCATGACTTGATGATGATGATGATGATGATGATGATGATGATGATGATGATAGGTGATAATAAGTGATAACACTAATGAAAGGAATAAAAAGTAAAAGCTTTTTATTTTATAATTTTCAAAAATTCTAATTTAAACTGACTGGGATTTAATAAAAGTTTTCTGTCATAGTCATCACTTTTTTCTTCCAGTTATTTCAATTCTTATTCATTTTATATTTTATTCTTTCTACGTTTTATCCCAATAATAAAATTCTGTGAAGCGGGAGATTTGTTTTTATTAAGAAAGTCTTTCTCAAGTGAAAAATAACAGTTGGTCATAAAATACAAAATTATATTTCATTTGCCGACATCATTAGACTATATACTCTTAGCTCATACCAGAATAATTACCTGTTTATGTTGTTTTAACGTCTTCTGTTTATGATGCTTCTATATTCAACCACCTAAAAATTATCACCGATTTCTTTCTTGCATGTTTTTGCTGTTATCTTCATAAGCACTAATGATGCCTCATCTGACAAGCATTGAACTAAACTTGTGGACTATCAAATATCTTTCAGCAAAAACCAAAAATAATAAATGACAATGCAGAAAGTTTGGCCGTGTTTCTTATAATCTGAGCAACTCATGTAAACTATCTACTTCTAAATTACAGTAATTACCTCAACTGCATCTCTTGTCATACATAGTAATGATAGACTATTGCACCTTCTTCAAAATAAGGAAAGAGCAAGTTTCTCCTTCAACCACAATCCTTTTCATTCTAAATGCCAAATCTATCAAATAACATTATCTAATCTCTCTATATGATCTAATCTTGACTACTTTCTGACATTTTATATGTAAGGATACAGTGAATATGTACATCTTCAGTCTGTGAGTTTATTAAAAGCAAAGATCAGATTGTCTATAATAAAAGCAAAGATCAGATTGTCTATGATAAAAGCATTGCTTACAAAACTTTTGCTAAGAAAATTTGTCAATGTATGTATTTACCCAACCTCTCTACAATGGACATGATCTGACACAAGGTCAGTTTTTAAGTGAAGTACAGCTAGTTTCAATTCAGTTTTCCTTCTCCTAGACTGATTGCTTGAGAGCCCGACCTGTCCTACTATTTACCCATAACTGGAGGAAGAAGAGATGGAGTCATGCCTTTCACAAGGGCATTAGTGCAAAGTGAAATACAAACAACCTCATCCAGGATTTGAACTCAGTTCTTCAGGTTAAGTTTCTACAACAATAACTACAATCTCTCAGTTCCATATAAATATAAAATACTTGAAAAAAATATAACTTACACGAAAATCAGAAACTGGTTATCCTTCTATACTGGTTGCCCACCATACCACTATCCCCTACTATTTTACTTTTAGCTTAGGAAAAAGAAATGGATACAACACTTTTCATAATTCCAATTTGATAAAATTGTGATTTTTCCTAAGATTGATTAAAGTGTGACATGTAAGTAATTTGTTGCCTTATACACTAGTTTTATCTACTGGTGAAAAGATCTGAGAATTAATTTTCTATTTATTGCGGACTTTTTGTCCTCATCTTGGTAGTTTTTGTGTTGTTTCTTCTTCACTACGTCTCGGCCAAATTTCACCTCTGGCCTTCTTCAGGTGATTAACCTATCCGAGGTCACGGTTAATCACCTGAAGAAAGCCAGAGGTGAAATTTGGCCGAAATGTAGTGAAGAAGAATCAATACAAAAACTACCAAGATGAGGACAAAAAGTCTGCAATAAATAAAAAAATTAATTCTCAGATTAAGAAGCCTCATCTCAAAATGATTCCAATTAATGGTGAAAAGATATTTCAACACTACTTTTTTTTTTGCAACTAAATCATGAATCATATATAAGTGCAGTGTCTTAGGTTTTACAAACAGTTTATTCTATATGATACTTAATCTAAATTAGTTTAACTCAAGAGAATAAAATTACATGACATGTCAAAGATTTTCTTCCAAAAAACAATTAATAAAAAAATTTGATTTGCCTATTGGAGAAGTTTGAGTGAAAAATAAACAATTATTTCCCTCCACTTCTTCCTGACATGTAATAGGAAAAAAACGTTGTCCTTCAAATTAAATTCTCATAAAAACGAAAAGGAAGAGTGCAGCTTTGTTTTTCTAATAAGTTTTCAAGGTTTTAAGATGGTGATCCAACACTACACCCAAGTATATGCAAATATAGGTATGTCACCTTAAACTTATGAGTAAGCAAGTTCAAACAAGCCACAGTCTTTGCTGTTTCCTGCTTTCAGCAATGAATTAAAGACTTAAAAAGAAACTTTCAAACAAAAGATATGCACATATCAAATAAACTATAATACAAGGATCTACAACTTGTTTATGGCTATTAGATACCCTTAATTGCAGTTCTAAGCCAGGATTAAACGTACATTTTTCTAATGTAAAGCAACATACAATCCAATATGATACTAAACAGAAGTAGAAGCATGAGTTTGTCAATAGAATTATAATATTGGATAAAAGAGATTTGCATTAATGTCCTTAAGTAAAAACTAAAATCCAAATGAAATTCAACTTCAAATCGTATGAACACATATACACACAAACCAGTAAATTCTGAAACCACAGAATAATGAAGTGAATAAAGTATGTCCAGAAAGTATCCAGCCATTTTGAATATTCCAAGAACTGGTTGCGTGGCTTGGATGTAACTTGATAATCAATAAGAAGAGGCCTTATTGCTTACATTTCTCAGCAGTGAAACACCATAAAGTATATTTGTATATTGTATGACCTTTATATTCACAACAAATATACAGTGAGTTTTGCTTGAAACAGTGCTTTATCCACAGAAATTATTCAAATGTTTAAAAAAATTTCAGGAATGATTCAATAAATGAAGCTCAGATGAAATTTTGGTACCAAATGCCTTAAACTTGGTTGGCAATTTGTAGAACATGATCCTCATTCTGAATGGCTTTTTAACAAGCAGAAAATCCCAAAATATTGAACACATGCAGGTGGTAAATAAAATTAGCAATTGAAAGTGTATAAAAAAAATCTAAGGATTCCATGGGCTCTTTGAAAAGTATCCAGCTAATTTGAATATCAAGGGTATCCAGTCTTAACTTCTTTTGTTTTTACATCAGCCAGATCTGTCGGTCTCCCTACAATCCAGATTTGGATTCCTACAATTTCTGAAAACTAAAGTTATCATTGAAAGGGATGAGATTAAAAAGAAAGCATAAAAATGATTCCAAAATAAGATTTTACAGATTGTTTTGAAAAATAGAAAGAACACTGAGATAAAGTGTATAAAATCTAAAGAGAAGTACTTTGAATGGGACCCAGTATCATTAGATGAGGGAAGCTAATTTTTTTATGAATATTAAATTATTAAACCATTTCCAAATAGACCTCAAAAAGAGAGAAACAGTTAAGCATCTTTATTAATTCTGAAGCTAATTTATGTTTTCAAAAATAAAGTTTAATTTTACAATGAACTTTTAATTGGTCTAAAAACTTGGGAATGAAAATTTAAATATGACATTCTAAAATTTTCAATTTATCTTGCATTATTTTTGGTAAATGACAAACCAATACTCATAGCTAAATATTAAATACAATTCATTAAACAGAAGAAATTATAAAGATCATTTTGTTCTATGCAATGGTGTCCAAAAGCTTAAGACTTATTTTGGGCCATATTTAAAAGTTTCAAATGTTAAACACAGTTAAAAATAAGTTTAGGCTTAAAGGTTTGGTTTGTTTGTTTAATGGCATATCATAGGTTATTTAATGCCAAAGCTATTCTCCTAGAAGAACAGTAGTGGTACTATTTAACCCATAGCTGGGAGGATAAGGGGGTTCATATCTTTCCCAAAGGTATTTGCCCGAAAGTGAACGTAATAGCGCGACTGGAGTACGAACTCGCGTACTACGATTCCGCAGTCCATCGCTTTAACCATTACACCACAAGGACCCCCCCCTTTAGGCTTAAAGCAGTGAAAGCATATTCAATAATATACAATGATTGATATTCACAAATCAGGTATAAAAATAAGAAAATAATGAATTGTAATGAATACTTACAGCATAAGAACCAATAAGAAATGCAGCATTAACTCTTTTCCGACTATCTAAACTTGTGTAATGGACAATCTTCTTCCGACTCAGATTTTGGGACTATAAAGATAAAAGAAACACAAAATTCATTGAATTAAAAAAAAAAACATCTTATTACATAATTTATTATTTATTCAATTAAAATATACATTTAAAAGAGAGAAAACATGATTCATTGATATTATTCAGACAAAATAATAATACAACTCAATATTATTATACACAACAGTTTTTCAACATTAGTTGATATGAATATCATTTTTCTTACTCCAGATTTATTGCATTTAGAGATTTAAGTTTTAGATAGATACTCATAAATTAAAACACAGGCCAATCAAATATATGGGTAAAACAGTTTTTAGCTGCTACTATCCAAACAAGGAAAGTAGTTATAGGGGAGTGGTTTCCAAAAATGTTTATTCATCGTTAAAAGATATTTTGTCAAGAAAAGAGTCAACTTGATAAAACACAGAGAAATTAATTCATGCTTTTTCCCAAGTTCATTAGAGTAATGTGAAAGTAAACAGATCCAGTCAAAGTTCAAATTTAGTTGACCAATTCCATTTGACTATGCCATCAGTCAGAGGATTAATATTAGCTAAGTAAACTAAATCTTTAACATATGAATTTAATTTAATTTACATAGGAAATAAAATATTTGTAGGTTATACTTTTTTTTGCTAAAATAATGATAGTTACTTGTTCAGAACACTTTTCTAAAATATTTCACTATAAATTGAAGGATATTTTCTAATCAAAAATCAGTTTGTGTTTATTAACATATAAATCAATAAAAAGTAGCATTTTAATTATATTTTTTATTTCATTTTAGAAAGCAATTTGTATTAAATGTGAGATTTATGTATTTCTAATTGTTTCATAAATATGAAGAGAAGGAACTTTTACAGTTTAATTTGTTGAATATAAAATTATAAAGAGACGTAAAAAAGATAAAAACTTTCAAGAATAAAAATCCCAATCCAGAATCAAAAGTTCAAATATTATGTTTATTGCCAAATAAATCATTTATGTCATCCCATAATATATTATCATTAAATTTTTTATCCATCATCTGTTTAAACAAAATAAGATCTTACACATTGAAAATTCATTGGAGAATAAGATTAAATCAACTACTTTTCCACCAAAAAGTGTCAGTTGGTATATGAAATGTGCATTTGAAATTCTTGCATTACACACTTTCTTTCTTTTCAAAATTTTTAGTTATATATATATACAGATTAAAATAATTTTCTGTTATTTAATACTACTGGATGATACTTATCCTGGCTACAGTGTCATACCTGATTAAGAATAAAGACAAATTATAGTTCACTAGTATCCCTCAACTATTTCATAATCTTACAACTTGTACATATAAATGTATATAACTTCATGCTAAAAATTTCAACAGAAATGGAAACTATAATATTGAGAAGAATCATCATCATTCCAAGTGTTATTGGACTGTTGAGTTTTCTTCAGGTTTACAATCTGTAAGGAAAGAGGGAGACCAGTCAAACTCAAGAAACAAAGCCATACACAAAGAAGAAGCTAAAAAATCTAGTATAGTTAACTATATATCTAGAGAGAGAAGAGCTCACATTATCTTCAGTGCAATCAAGTTCAAATAACAGCTAAGAAGTATCATTGAAGATGAAGCAATTGATATGCATTATCCTACCAGACAGATAGGGAAGTCAGGTCAGTATGAATTTCAATATAGTGTAGGTTTTCTTTGCTTACTAGGAAGGGAATTTGAGATCATCCCTATACATAAATATAGAATCATCGGTGTTAGATAGGCTGCTGAGAATGGCATCATTTGTAGGACTCACATTGCTGGGAATGAGCTAAGCTGAACCTGTCAGTATATTAGCTAATATTTCTTTCCCACTCATCAACTTCTTTCAATAAAAAAAAAGATTCCCTTTCTTTATGAACTCTACAGCCAAAGAAGACTGTAGAATGGATCTGCCAAAATATTGTGGTAAGAACGAAAGTACTACAAAAACTTAGTTTAAGATAGACTATTGGAAAATCTTGAAAAAAAAATCAAAATACAGGAATAGGTTGAAACTTGTTATTTGGTCTTTATCTTTTAACCTCAATTCTAAGTAAACCTCTGTAAAAACTTGATTTTTTAAAAATAATCACCTTAGATATAAATACATAGACATAAACCAATATTTCTTCTCAGGTCACAAGAAAGAATTTTAGAACTGCTTCCAAATTCTCTTAATTATTACCAAGTCTATAAAAACATAAGCAATACACATTGCTTGATGTGTAGAGTAGATAATTTGAAAGAGCTTTCAAACAAGCTAAGACCTGTTTGGAAATGCCATACAAATAGCACATATAAGCCAAGCAATCTATTAGATTGCCTTCTATACAAAACAATAACAATAGAATCTATACAAACAGTAATTGCAAATGGTCTTTAATACATAAACAACACAATTTGCAGCATCTCTCCCCCCCCCAAAAAAAATAGAACCAATTTGTATTATTCCCAATGAAAGACATATGCAGCAGTAAGGGAAGAATTGAAATAAGTTAATCTAAAAATAAATTAATTACAAAAATAAATAAATAAATAAATAAAACAGAATTATTTTTTTTAATGTTCAATAAAAAAAAAAGTTATAAGACATTAAAGACTGTACATTTACAAAGGTTTATGAGTAGGCAACCAATTCAAACCAACATATTGTTTTCATCAAAAAAGTAACTTGAAATTGATACTGTTAAGAAAAGCAGTTTTAAATTATTTCCTTCTCTCTCTCTTTCTCTTTCTCTCTCTCTCAGATTGTATGCAAGAAACCTTTCCAAAATTATAATCTACAAATATTTGCTATATATACAGTTAAAGAATCAACAAATGTAACAAATGAATGAGTCTTATAAAATCCCATTCAATGTCTGATATTGGTAATCATTTCAAATAGTTTGTGTGAAGTTTAGATGTAATCAAAGAATGATTAATGATGTGATTAAAATCATCAGTAACAATTCAAGTCATAAGGTCATTCAAATATATAAATGACTATTTTTTTCTTTGTGTATTTTTAATATGATCGGCTCACAAGCACTAAAGCCATAATTTATGAAATTTTCATGAAGATAATCTTATTGTTTCTTTTAAAAAAAAAAAAAAAAAATGAAAGATAAAAGATTGGAAGTTAATGCTAATATAACTGAAGTGATTCAAATATGGCTTTTTACTTTTGCAATCTGATTTCCAACACATTAACAGCTCAAAGAAAATTATATATAATACTCTGTGTATGTGGGTGTGAACAAGAGAGAGAGACAGACAGACAGAGAGAGAGAGAGAGAGCAAACAATTCTAAACCTACCTAATCTGAACTCAAAATCCTATTAATGACATTGCAGAGAAATCCTTTATTTGAAGGGAAATGGGATTAACAGCAACTACACTTCAGTATTTTAATCATTGATAAAAAGTAAAAGAAATGTTTATGTCATATTGTTAAGATCAACACAAATGAATAGGTTTGTCTACTATCAAGTTCTTTGCAGCCTGTTTTATTTACAGTTAACAATGATGAAAAATATTGGAAAATTGACACTTCTAGGTTACCATACCAGTTCTTTCATGAATCAAATTATCCAATTTATAGATTTTACAAATACATTAATAAAGTTATTTTAATCATATCAAATCATGTAATTAAACTTAATGATTTCATAACAACATATTTATTAGTTGCCTAAGTTTATCATAATTTTTTTAAAAATATGCACATAAAAAGAATAGTAAGCATCAATAATAAAACATTTATCGGATGTTTAATCAGTTACTTCCAGGTGAAAACAAGTAATGCTATAATAATAGTTGGTTAAAGCCTAAAAGTGTAAATCAAATTGATGAGCAGTAAAAGATATTTGTATAATCTGAATGTATTTTCCTTACAGTGATTTACATAGACTTGAAGAATTCATTTAAAACTCAGAAAATCTTTGTGCCTTATTAATCAATTATGCTTTGAGTAAGTTAATCAAACTAAAGTCAAAAGAGAACCATAAATAATTACATTTATAATATCATTCTATTCTCTGAAAACAAATTCCTTTGCTTAATTTATCACACATAATTACAAATGAAAAAAATGGTCAGGTAGCAAGCAACATAATTCGTGCCCGATGACCCAGGGCAAATTATTTACACATCTACAATTTCAATTCAAATCATTGATAGTTAATAAATACAAGGGTATGTCAATTTTTCCAATATTTTTGGACATGCTAGTTTTACGGCATGTATATCACATGAAGGAAGCAGTTCAAGCTGTAGAAGGTACCCACTATGTTTGGCAGTATTAGGGTAGTTGTTTAGCTGACACATTGCATTGCTTCACATGTGATTTAAAAGCTGCATAGATGAACATGCAATATAGTCTAATTCAGGAACTTATGCTTTTATAAGTTACAACTGGGGTATAACATCATAGAAGCAACCAAAAACATTTGTTGTGTGAAAGGTGAAGGTCTAGTTGATCCTAGTACAGTAACTAGATGGTAGAGGGAATTTTATTTGGGTTGCAAGAACCTCAACAATCAGGCAAGGTGAAATAGGTCTAAAACCAAAGATTCTAAGGCTGTGCTTCAAGTCATAGAGACAAATCTGACAATTGACACCCAGAGTATCAAGCAAACCCACCATCTCATAATCCAGTGTGGTTTGTCACCTTCACAACCTTAGCAAAAGTATCTGGAGCTGCCAAATTATTCTTCACATTACCAAAATATTGCAAAACTTTTTACTCAACCTAGTAAATGTTTGCAATTCTTTTGCTTTCATAAAATTCATAGCCTTCTCATTTTTATAAATCTTTAACAATACACAATAATTAATTACTTTATAATTTATTATGTTTTAAATCATTAATCTTGAAATTTTCTTTATATTTTCAACTAGATTAACAAATAGGCCAAAAGAAAAGTCTTGTTGAGAGTTTATCAGTTATTTCCATTCTTTGCTGTCTACTAAAGGCCATAAAATAATGGTCTAAGTAGTTGTGATGAAAAGAAAATGAAATTAGGATGAAATAAATACAAGCCAAAAATCAATACTGACACAATTGTGTACAAGAGAAATACGATGAAAGAAATACAAGCCCAAAATTATTTATAATAGTCAATAATTTATTTATTAATAAAATCACAGATAGAACTGAATTATTTCTTAACTAACAGCAAAGTTCCTCATATTTGTTTGCCAACAAGAATAGCAATCAAATGTTTGTGTAAATATTTAATATATAATGCAGTCAAAGCAGAGTAAACACAGAAGCTCAATATCCAAACCCAAACCAAAATAATGGAATGTGTATTTCCTAACAGAAAACTTTCAACTAATACTAACCAATCCTTTATCTGTCTAGTATAAAAAATACCCCAATTTCAAAATAAAATAAAACCTATTCTGTTATGACGTTAATAACATGTAACAATAAAAAGGGTTTATTAGGCTGGTAATAAAAAGGTACAAAAGTCGCGTGAGTAGTAAGACTAGCTCAGCGTACTGCTCTATGTCAATTGATAGGCTTCTACTTAAAGCCTTCATTCATCAACTCCACCAGCAGAACAGTTCACTTTCAAGAGGGGTGGAAGGTTTCCTACACAATATATTCTATATTTGTTAAAGAAGAAATACATTTTTTGTACCCTTGATACTCTATGCAAATTTTATCATCATTATCATAATCATGAGATCCTGCTGATAATACAAATTCCCCAGACTTTCTTTGACCATCCATTCTTATCAGCCATCACTCTTGGTAGGTCCTCTAAACTGCATCTAGTATTTGCACAGAGCTGGTTAATGTAAATTTTTGCTGCAGTCAATACTGTTGCATCAATGTGTAGGCGTCTATAGGAGAACATCACTAATGATGAGTTTATCATTACATCTATAACACTGTCCAGCATGTCTTGTCCTTCTTGGATGGTTTATGTGATGGAAGATAAATGGCCATATAGCTGCTGTTTTGTAGAGTGTGCATCCAAGATTTGTTCAAAACTGCAGGTAGCAATCTTGTGTAATTCCCATTTTGCTTTTCATTTCAGTGGTGCAGCCATACAGTAGTACTGATACATCTACTGCTTGAAAGAATTCCTGTTTTATTTTATCAGGGAGATCAGATTTCCATGTGGTCAAATTTCATATGGGCCATGAATAACAAGTAACTGTCTTCTTTTCACTGAAATGACAAGTCTCTTTATATCTTCCGTTGGCTTTATATGTTGTTTGAATAAAAAATAGAAGCATCTATTTTCACTAATGGACATTATAGACTCACAAACAATTCCTATAAAGGTCAACTCTGAAAAAAAAGAATAAAATAAAGACTACAACTACCAAGTATCATCTAATATTAAATATCTCTTTTGCTTCCATCATCAAATTTGAATAATATTTCCTTTCTCTTTGATTTCCAACAAATATAAATATGTCGTTCTTGTTAATCCAAATACATGGACAGAGAAAATATCCGGATAAAATTGATAAATAGAAAAAAAGGACAAAGCAAAAAATGTTACTATTAATAAACAGACTTGTTTTATTTTCTAAATTTTGCATCAACAGAACTTGAAGTCAGAACAAGAATACTTTATTGATCTAAACGAACTTGAATGATAGAATAATAAAAACAACTAACTTAAGATACAACTAATTAAGTTTCTTTTTCTTTATTTAATTTGTTGTCACCAAATCATTTTGTCAGTGATAACAAACTGGATTTTGTTTACATCAATTTTAGTATGAAGAACTGATTTAATTACTTTTATCTTGTACTACTTGATATGTCTGTTTAATATCTATGCTTTATTTTTTTGTTTTGTCTTATTTTTGTGTTTTTGTTCTTTAGTAAAGCCACTTACATTTGTATTAATGATTTCTCAACACAAGAGAAACTACAAGTTTTAATACTAGCATCAATAACTACATCCATCGAATTTTCTGTTCTATCTAAAATGGGTGTGAAAAAAAAAGTTAAACAAGAGCAAAAGCTTATAAAGATATTCTGACCTTAACAAAAAAAAATGATACTAACCAGATTACAAAAATAGCATTTTTGAGACAAATCTTTAATAAACAAAAATCCTAATGTAACTACAGATAAAATATCGACTGAATCTTATAGAGTAAATAAAAAACTCAGGTAAACATTTCCCAGACCAGATGTTCATTATTTATAAGACAATAAATTAGACAGCTAAACATTAGAAAACTGAAATAAAAAGCAACAAATTTTAAAACTCAAATTTTCTTTTATATATATATATATATATATATATATATATATATATATATATATATATATATATATATATAAATAATTACAACTTATCTAGAAGAAAAAGTAACTCAAGTCCAAAAAACTGCAATTCCTGATTTATTTGTAAAATTTACAAGTTATATAGAAGTTAGATGTACAATGTTGAGAATATATCATTAGCAACAGGATGACTGGACCAATAACAAATTTGTTTTTCATAACAGTTCAAGCTTGCAATATACTTCTTAAACTTATAAACTGAAATCATTCAACCATTAGATGAAATTACAGTCAATATGCAGGATGTAATAAGATTATTAAGAAAAGAAAATAATGATGACCAGTTATAGTATAAGAACAATGCATAAACATGTATAACTAGATTAAATGAAGGCCCTGCATATGTAAATACTATCAACTACTAATCAATAAATTAAATTATAAAGCTATCTTTAAACAATTTTATATAACTTCACAATAAGTACATGAACAGCTTGTCTGTACTAGGCAAATGTAGAAAAAACTCAAAACATATCAGTCAATCAAATAATATATTAGGAGTGTCCAAAACTTCCAATTAAAAAAAAAAGAGTTTCCATCTATTTATTGAATCTCTAGTTCAAAATTATATATATACTAGCAAGACTCATATAAATTCCACAGAACAAAGAAAAATCAAGAGGATCTATTTAAGCAAGAAAGGATGGTTTACAATTTTATTACATATGAATCCTTTTACTGCCTTTTCAATAAATAATACAAAAATATATGATAATAATTATCTATATAAAACTTGAAACACATATCATTTCTTAGTATTTAATCCTACCAAAACTACAAGATCAATATATAGTTGCATATTCTATATATTATATATTGATTCTGACCATCATAGAATGGAGACTGTCATAATACTTTCTTTAATTTCTTTTATTTTCTTATTACATTTGACATGATGTAAAGTAATTTTATCCTAATAATTGACTAATCATTTAAGGTACCCTTAGAATATGCTGACTGTATCCCTTACCAAGATTGATAAGTACCCAATAAGTATCCTGTATATCACATTAAACTACATCTGTTTCATTATTTGTTTGTTTTTTAGGAGTTATTTAAGCAAGAAAGAATGATTTACTATTTTATTACATTTAAATTTTATTGTTACCTTTGCAAAAAACAATTAAAAAAATATACAACAACAATCTATATAAAACTTAAAACGCATATCATTTGTTAGTATTTAATCCTACCAAAACTACTAGATCAATATTTAGTTGCATATTCTATTTTCTGGATAATGGTATACACAGAGGAATCTTTGGAGCTCTTTTTATTTTATCCTTCAACAGCAAGTTGATGGAGTTCATCAAAACTTCAAAGCTCATAAAATCCTCAGAGCTCATCAGATCTTCAACACACCAATATACAATAATGTACTTAGTGATAATAGATAAAGTTAACAAGGACAATTCCATCAGATCTGAACACAATGTTTGATCTAAAGAAGCAATATCAATGTAGAAGAATATCCAAATGGATTGAGAAGTAGGATGGAAGAATATCCCATTTAGCAGCTTGGAGAGTATGTGACTGAATATAATGTCAAAGAACCAATGAAATATGAGCAGAATTATAATATACATGTTATATTCTTGCGTATTGAAATGCAAAGAAGGAAAGAAAGAAAGAGAGAAAGAGGAAAGGCTGATTTAATGAACACAATATTTTACCACTTGCCAATTGGCAAGATGATAGAAATAAATGGCAACAAACAAAAAATACCTTTAACAATAAAGGACATATTCATTTGTGGAATATACAAGAGAAATTTACAGTATCAATGTCTATACAGTAAAAGGTAAAAGTTTTCTAGATCAGATTTCAAAGAATGGAATACTTGTTATGGACAGTAGATAAGGCAGTTGCTTATGAGGTGGTAGGAAGAGTTGAAGTCACATGGTCCCAAAGTCACATGGTTCTTGATAAAATCATTGTTTGTGCACTGGAAAGGTTGAAATTCTCAGCACAGATCTATTTGTAATAGTTGTTCTTACTTCAATGTTATCAGAGATTGTCAGTGTGTTCTTCATGAGGTTACAATGGTGAACAGGCAGAGTTGCCAGTGGGGGTTAAATGCAGGTATATATGTCTAAGAACTATAAGAAGGAGAAAATGTTTGTCAGTGGTCAGGAACTAACTTAAGTATTCCTAACAATTAAGAAAAGGCTTATATATATATATATATATATATATATATAAAATACACACACATACGTAGGGACAAAGATATATATGCATATATATGCACACATATATGAGTACACCACATATGTATACCTATATATATCTACATATACATGTGTATATGTACATATACACTCATATATGTACATACACATGTGTATATTTATCTATCTATCTATCTATCTATCTATCTATCTATATACATATATATATATATATATATATATATATTTACATATAAACATACACACATATATACATACATATATACATATACAAACATATATATATATATAGATATAGATATATTCAAATGTACATGTACACATTCATACATACATATATATATATACACAAATGTACATATATACATGCATAAATATGTAGATACATATATATACACACACATACGTACATATATACATACATATATACAAACAAATACATATATACATATACACATACATGCATACATAAATATATATATTTCACACACACACTCATATATATATATATATATATATATATATATATATATATATACATATGAATTGACTTAGTGGCTACAGTGTTCGTCAATGGCCCAGGAGACCTGGGATTCAATCCTATGTCAAGTCATACCAAAGACTCAAAAAATGGTATTTAATATCTCCTTGCTGATAATCCAGCATTATAAGGTATATTTCAAGGGAAAAATGAAGCAATCCAAGGAAAGAAGTAGTACCTTCCCTCACACCTCAGTGTAACAGCTATTGAAAAGGGTGCCTTCGGGTCGCTATCAACAACAGTCACTAACTTTACTCACTTTATATATATATATATATATATATATATATATATATATATATATATATAAACATACATATATGCATATAAACATAATTGAATATACATATATATGCATACATACACACACACACATATATATATATACATATATATATAAATATATGTAAGCACATATATATATATATATATATATATACATACATACATATGCATATATATAGAAATTAGATACATATATACATATGCATATATACATATATGTATGTATATACACATGTATATGCATATAAAATGATATACATATATATGAATACACACACACACACACACATATATATATATATGCATAAACACACAAAATGCAAGAAGTAGATGATACCACGCAGAAACTATTACAGACACAGACTATGCAAATGACATTTTGCTTCTGGCAAGTACACCTACCCAAGGCGAATCCCAGCTGCATAGTCTGGAGCAGGCAGCAGGTAGCATTGGCCTCCATATGAATGCAGACAAAATGGAGTACGTGTTTTAATCAAAAAGAAAACACCTCCACACTAAATTGTGCTTCTCTGCAACTAGCGGACAAGTTAACATACCTCAAAAGCAGTATCTCATCAAATGAAAATGACATCAATATGTGACCAGCAAAGGCATGAACTGCTATTTATAGGCTATCAATCATATGGAAGAGAGATTTATCTGATAAAATAAAATGCAATTTTTTCCAAGCAGTAGTTTTGTCAATTCTATGATATGGATGCATCACATCAATGCAGACAAAGCAAATAGAGAAAAGGCTAGACAGGAACAGCACAAGAATCCTACAAGCTATATCAAACAAATCCTGGAAGCAAAATCCCACAAAACAGCAGTACAGCCACATACCTTCTGTCTCTAAAACCATCCAAATAAGACAGATGAGACATGTGGAACACTGCTGGAAAAGTAATGAAAATCTAATAAGCAAAATCCTTCTATGGGCCCCTTCACTCAGACATGCAAATGTTGGACGATGAACTAGAACTTATCTACAACAGCTCTGTACAGATACAGGATGTAGTCCACAAGACCTGCTAGAAGCGATACATGATTGAGATGAATGGCAATGGAATGTCGGAGAAATCTGTACTAGCAGCACAACATAATGATGATGATGATGATGATGATGATGATGTATGCATTCACATACATATATTAATACACATGCATAAATTCATCTATACATATACATGTACACATAAATACATATGAATATACACAGGTATATATACTTATATATGCATAAGTATATATATATATATATATATATATATGAATATATATATATACATATATATGCATAGTTGTGTATATATAAATATATACGTATATACACATGTATATATATATATATATATATATATATACTTATACATAATACATACATACATATGGGATTTTAAAAAAATTTCTATATGTGTAAAAATACAGGGAACACCCTCTCCTCCATCACCCACCAACCAAGGGTCATGCCACAGTTTTGG